>CAOLHI010002010.1:0-301418 GCA_948474755.1 Ctenosaura bakeri | reverse complement strand
GACTTTGGAGCATTCTGCTATAAACTGCACTTGACTCCGGTAAGTGACCTAGAAACATAAAGAAATGAACAGAGACACTGTCAGAGTAAAATGCTGTTCTTATGTATCTGCTATATAGCAAAAGGACTCCAATGTAACTGGTTATAAAAGTATTCCTCTGCCTTTAGTGAACCCAGACCCCAGAAATCACTTCAGGTGGGCCGGTGCCCTCCTTTACAGAGACTCATAGTGCTGGAAGGGACCCCATAGGCCATTGAGTCCAACCCTCTGCTCAGTGCAGGAAATCCAGAGGCCTGACTGGTGCAGACTGTACTGAGGCTATTGTTTCCTTTGACTTGGAAACTATGGTTTTATTAATGAAGGCTAAAATATTATTTGCCTTCTCTGCTGCTGCATCACACTACTGAGTCATATTCAATTTATGATCAACAATAACCGCAAGGTCCTTTCTACGTGCACTGCTGCTAAGCCAAGTATTTCCTCTCCTATCAATGTGAATTTGTTTTTTGTGGCCTAAATGTAGAATTCTGTATTTGTCTCTATTGAACGTCATTCTATTAGTTTCAGCTCAGTTTTCTAGTTTATCATGGTTCTTTTGAATTCCAATGTGCCAGTTACCCTTCCCAGTTTGTATCATCTGCAAACTGAATAAGGATTCCTTTCTTCTATTATCTTAAGTCAATGATAAAAATATTAAAAAGTGTCTGCCCAGGGCAGAACTCTGAAGCTCTCCACTGAAGACTTCCTGCTGGTTTGAAGCGCAGCCATTGAACATTGTTTTCCAAACAATTATGGATGAATCCGACAGTGTTTCCCCCTATTTCCCATTTAGTCAGTTTGCTAACCAATATATGTGGGACCTTATCAGATGCTTTGCTGAAATCCAGATAAATAACATCCACAGCATTCCCACCATCTACTAAACTGGTGACCCGATTGAAAAAAGGAAATAAGAATATTTTTTTGCCTTTTTTGAAGAGACCGACAATGTTTCCTTCTCTCCAGTCACAGGATGTACATGCAGTGTAACCAGTACAGTATCTTTATCAAATTGATACTGTTAATTTAAAGACTCAGTTCTGAGCAAGATATCATCAGCATCTTTGATGCGTGACAGGAAGGATTTTACCAGTCCTGTAGATTTAAGTCTATATAGAGACACATACCCTCTGTATGGAGCTGGGCTTCTTGAACAGTTGGATTTGTAGATTTTTGGTAGCATAGAAAAACATCCAGCACTGGGATTTGGAGTTATAAGTAGATCAGCTGTCTCTTTTTCAAGCAGTTCCTCATTAGTAAGGTTTGTATGGTTTCAACGATGTGTTCATTTAGCTCTATGGTGACGTCTTTATCCAAAAGTTTGCATGTTTTTTTTGCTCACAGTTTTCTTTGGCCTTCTCCTTTATAGTCTGCAGTGTTAAATGGTACAACAGTGCCCCCTTTGTCAGCAAATTTTATGACAATATCTAGTTGAAGATTTCCTGGGTCATTCTTTCTTCTTTGGAAAGGTTTCACAAGGAGATGCTGGTCTGTGTTTGTTACTGATTCTGTCGATTGATAAGAAAATGGTTTCTAAGAGAGGATTTCTCTTGCTCTTAGGCATCCAACTGCTTGGTGGCTAAAACTGCCATAGATTTGTAGATTTCTATATTATCTCTGGAGTCATCATGGAGATGCTCAGTTCATGTGTATCTCCTTATAAGTGTGCTGATGTCATTTTCATTTGTGATGTAGAATGCTCCCTTGATGAGAAACTAAGTCCTCTGTATAGTAGTTTAGTTTCAGGTTGAGATATTTTCCCTTCAGTAAGGTCTACTACTGTATTAGAGTTATTCTTGCTCGCTATGTTAGTTGAACTTGTTCCCAGTATATGAGATTTGTCAGTCATTTTTTCTTGAACTTCCTTGTTACTATTACATGTATTTTTAAACTCATTACTAAGGGCAGAGGAAAGTTATTTGCTTCTAAACAGAGCACCTTAACATAGAGTTGAATGGCAGAAAAAGGGAAATGATATCTAAGAATACATCTTCTCAAGTTTCTTCTTCTTGGTGGCAAAACCACTGTAAAATGTAGGTTTTTGTTTTTTGAATTTGAGACAGGAGATGTCCATAATAGAGTCAAGGCACTTTAAAAAAGAAATACTAATTTCTGTTGTGGTGTTTCTTTAAATTTCTTCAGCTTCTAGAGATTCTACTTAATTATTGAAGAAATTAGAAATAGGTTCAACTGATGTTTCCTATCTATCTATCTATCTATCTATCTATCTATCTATCTATCTATCTATCTATTCCACTTGTCTCCTGAATGGCACTGAAAATGCCTTTAAAAAACCTCCGACTCCTCTGCAACTTCTCCTATCCGACAGCCAGGAGACCGCATGAGTCTCTGAAACAAACACTAGTCCTTTCTGGGTTATAGATGTCTGACAGGAGTGGGCTGGTGGAAAGCCAAGCTCTGCCAGCCTTCTTAAGGCCCTGGATAATTGCTGTACTTGGCTTTGGTCTCCTGCAAAGAATATCTGTCTCCTGCTGAACTGGGAGCTAATCATGTCCTTGATTTCTGCTGGTACAATCTGTCTAAGCTTAAGCTAGTACTAGACCAGTTTTCTTCACCTTTCCTGATTTCCTGTGATTTGACTAACTCAGCGTAGCTGTTGTGCCTTCACTGGGGGCATCCTCTAGATACAGTTGAGCCCCAAGAACAATGACTCTACAAACCACGCTTGCAAACCCTGGCCCTCTTGTGGACTTCCTCCTACTCCATGAGAACAAAGGCTAGAGCTGGGCATGAGACCATCAGTAGGAGAGCTGGACTTCAAGGAAGACATCCTCATAAGTAGGAGCAAGATATCCCTTTGACCATGGATGGTCCTGCAGATTCAGGGACGTGTCTTCCTTGATTAAGTCTATCCATCTGTAATGCAGTCTTCCTCTTTTCCTACTGTCTTCCACCTTCCCAAGCATTATTGTCTTTTCTAGGAGGTCCTTGTCTTTTTATGATAGGGCCAGAGTATGATAACCTTAGTTTAGTCATCTTGGCTTCTAGGGAGAATTGAGGTTTGATTTGCTCTAGGACCCATGCATTTGCCTTTTGAGCTGCCCACGATATCCACAGAACTCTTCTCCAACATCACATTTCAAATGAGTTGATTTTCTTGCTATCAAATTTCTTCACTGTGTAGCTTTCACTTACCATACATAAAACTGGAAATACGATGGAATGAGCAATCCTAACTTCAGTATTCAATGATATATCTTGACACTTCAGGATCTTGTCTAGTCCCTTCATAGCTGCCCTTCCAAGTCCTTCTAATTTCTTGACTGCAGTATCCCTTCTGAGGAATGACTGAGCCAAGATATGGAAAGATTTTAGCTGTTTTATCCTAAAAGGACCAGTAGATGGTACTAGTGTCTAAGCAATAATCTCTTCTTTTGTTTTGCACGTGCCTGGTTTACTCACTTGTAAGGGGCTTGGCATCACTTGTTGTTTCTTCCCATGAAAACCAAGCTGGTTCTTCTTCAGCAATACAGATCCAAAAGGAGTAACCCCTTGGGGCAAGCTGTCAGCATTCCTATTCCACAATGAGCAGCCCTGGTTCCTGTTAGCTGTCCGTCTCTACTCTTCGTGGTTCTTTCCCACCTCCTGTTCTCTTCCTTCTCCTCTCTCTGCTTCCTTTGCCACTGGTGCCTGCCACATCCACACTGCTCACATCATCTTGGGCAGTTCCCTCTAGAAGTGCACTCCTGTTACAGATGAGAATAGTGTCATTGGGAGAAATTGTTGGAATGTAGCTCCACGTAATCATCACCATTGGCTATGCTAGCTGGGAGTTTCAGCTAATGATATGCTGGAGGCCACACAATTCCCATACCAGCCTTTCAGAACAAACCTCTACTCACAGAAACACCTAGGGCAAAATGGCCTACATCTAGGCCTTGGCTGGAGTCTCTAGAAACTGAAGCATATACGATTCAGCTTGTCCAAGATTCAGCGCTGACAACATTGGTCCGACTATTTGGATGGACTTTGGCCATCTGTTTATATTCTTGATTCTTTCTGACTGCCTTGCCAGATATCACACTGGATTATATCTTATTTTGCTGTGTGATTATCCTTGTCCGGTGTTGCTTTTATCTGTTGGCTTGCCGGCTTTACACTGATTGCTCTTGGCTTTAGAACTCCCTGCCTGGGACAGACTTGTTACTGATCAGTCCTGGCTTTCTTTTTGATATTTCACTTATTTTGCATCTACCTTCCTCTTTCTAGAGCAAAACTCAGTAGCCTATACTACAGACTACAGTCAGTCTTGCACATTTCCGAGTTTAACTTTCACAGATTTCACAGACCCCTGCTTCACAACTCAAATGGTTCTTTGCTGGGGGAACTTTCCCTCTCGGTAGCTACAATCAGGCCACACAGCTCTTTAAAAACCTGCCTCTGGTCCTCCTCCTCCTCGTCCACCACTGCTACCTGGCCACCTAAGGATGGCTGTCAGCACAATTTCTCATCATCACAAATCCTCTCCCAATGTCACACACCCAAGGAAAGGGATGGACAAGAGAGAGGAAGTACAGGGCCACCAATCCGACCCACTCCCTTTCCCTCTCCTCTTCCTGACCTGGTTTGGACCCTGAGTGCTCACTCTCCCCGCCATGCCTGTGACCCCTTTCCATGGACACACACCCACACACATTTTGATATTTGTGTTCTTTTCCACTTTTGCAGGGCTCCTGCACCCCTAAACCCCAGAGAATGTGGAGGGCTGACTGTACATTACAGGGATTCCCCTGCCTGGGAGCAGAACTCTAATCTGTTTGACTTATTTCAGATCCAATAGACATACCCTGTCCCTTCCCTTATGGGTCACAAGGCCCAGCAACCAGGAAAATGGCCTCCCTCAGGAACGCAGATGCTAAGAGTGGACTGACACGGAGGGAGTGCAGTGTGAGAGTTTTTCATTAAGAGCAACATTTGAACAAGACATCTCCCAAAAGGCAAGGAAGAGACCAAATCAGGAGCATGACTAGGAAACTAAAAATGCCTTGTGTTAAATTGGGATGCTTGGAGCTTCTGCCTGAAACGCGCTGCTAAGGGCTTGTCATGTGAACCATTTGTCCTTGGTGAAGAAGAAAAAGAAGAGGTTCCATCTAAGTAAAGAAGAAAGACAAATAAATGTACTATCTTCTTTACCAAACAGCAACCTTCGGATATATGGAAGGATTAACAAAGCCTTGCCTGTGATTAGAATGAGATAGGCAACAAAATCAACTCAGGAGTGAGGTTTAAAACCTACTTTTCATCTAAAAAGACAATAGAATCACTGCAGCTGAGCAAAGACCTATTAAGATGGGGTCTGGGCAACAAAATCTTCATAAGCCCAATAAGGGTAAAGATAAGGACTGTTTTGAAGATTCTCTAAAAGAATTATTTAGCCAACGACACTCAGAGTTCAGAGCTGATCTTAAAGAACTTAAAGCTGACCTAACAGCTGAACTGGGGGCGATAAATTAATGGCTTCATCTGAGAAAATAACAAGAGTTGAGGGAGCTGCAAATGCGGCATTAAATCTGAGCATAGCTCAAGAGAGAAAGATCACAGAGCTGCAAGCATTTCCAAGCATCATACAAAACAGGCCAGAAGCATTTGAAAACAATAACCAATGTTTAAATATTCTTTTTCATAATATCTCAAAAAATGCAGAATCTGGTTGTTTTACATTTTTTATGGTCAATCTGTGAGATTATGATGTCTGTCCAGACTGCATTTTGCAGATAAGGATTTTGAACGAGTCCATAGGACTTCGTAGAAGAGACCTTAGAAACTATGACGGATGTGAAATGTTGATGCAAGGGTTCGAAGCTATCAAAGGGAAATGATGATCCTTCAGGCCTTAAACAAAATGCTCTCACTAGAGTACAGAGGTGCTAAAATTCTAGTCTTTCAAGCTTTAACTTCAGAAACTTTATGAAAACAGAGACAACTAAAAGACTTTACACAGAAGCTACCACAGGAGTGAGAGAATGATCAGCCAGGGCGTTCCATTTTGCCTGATTAACCATCACGGAGGAAAAGTTTTTACTGCAAAAAGGGAAGAAGCAGCAGATAAGCATTAGATATAACTACGACCAGCACTGAGACCCAGCGTGGTGTAGCTGTTTGAGTGTTGGACTACTACCTTGGAGACCAGGGTCTTTGTTAAAATCTTTATTCCATTTTTTAAATGGTTTATTGTTTGCTATTATTGGCCAATTTTGGAATAAGCAGATCATTTTAGATGGACGGTTCATTTTGATTGTCTCAGTCCTTCCCAACAGAGATGGATTGAGTTTGAAATTTCAAATATTTGCTCTTGAATGCAAGAAAGAAATAAGCAAAGATTTACATCTTTATCAGAACTCGTGATGTGAGATGATGGGAGCCGCAGTCCAACAACATGCGAAGGGCCCCACATTCCCCTTTCCTGTTCTAGAAGAAATCCCTCATCCCAAACAGCAACATGTCAAGTAAATGCTACCGGTCCTCTCTATGGCAAGAATAGCCGGATGTGTTGAGTTTTGCCAGTTTGTTGTCATTCCTTCTCCTTCTTCTTTTGAGAACTTTCAAAAAGAACTTTCAAAATTTTTTGGAAAAAAAAGTCTTCAGACATTAGAAAGGACTTGAGAGCTTTTTAAAAAGAAAAGAAAAAGATGAATGTGTAAGAAAGAGAAACTGGCAGATATGTCCAACCAGTTTTTCAGTGCCCTAGCTCTTCAAAGGTGTGCTTTTGAATCCCATGTTGTAGCACTAGGACTCCTGCCATTTTTTCCCTCGGCAGGCTCCTCATTTTAACAGCTGCATGGCAGAAACGAACAGCTTAGTCCTCTCCATGCTGGGAATAGTTGTAGAGATGAAATCCATAAATTCACAAAATGAAGGGAAAAAATCACTCATCCAGTTCTTCATTTCAGTGTTATGTTTAAATCCATCCCAAGTGCCTGCACAGATATTTCACAATGCTATAAGCATGACTCTACCTGAAACTCTGACTTGAACCACCAGATGTCAGACTTGATCTTTCAGTTATCCGGATCTGTATTCTCCCCTGATTATATGCCAGCCCGTGCAAGAAATGAAGAAACCTCATATGACTTCATCTTAATGTTGCAGTTCTGCAGGGATATCATAACCTGTCAATAGCCTCAAGTCAGCATGATGCTACAGCCCTCAACTTCCTGATCCTAACGTTCAAGCTTTGTCAAAGAAAGACTCTAATGAGAAATCTAAGATCAGAAGACCAAACGAAGGAATGTGCTCAATAGGCATAACCAGAATTCTGAGATAGCTGTAAGGAATGGTACAAAAACTTTCTGTGATCAGAATAAATGTACACTCATTGGGGCAACTATACATTCAGATTCTTTTCTACACCTCCCATTTCACAAACCTGTTGGAGCCAACTTCTGGAAGGCTCTAGTGGCTGCTACCTGGACATTTCCTTCAGCAACTAGTACACCGCCACAGCTTGTCCCAGGTTCCCACAGTCTGAGAACACTGATTACTATTTTTGATTCCCAACAAGGTAGCCCCAAACTCTCCAGAGATATATTTTATTTTATTTTTACCCACACTACAGCACTCTCTACTAAAGAAGAGTCCAACATGAGGTGCCATATTTTGGACTCTTCCTCTTGTAGAAACTCCAGACATTCTAGTTTACTGAGGCTCAAGAGCTCTCTGGCTGAGAATTCTCAATACCCCCTCCCTAAACTGCAAAGTCCAGGATTCCATAGGATGTTGAAAGCAGAATAATAGTACTATAACAGTGTAGTGTGGAAAGGCCTTTAGTTAAGTATACCTAACTAAGTAGCTGCTACAGGATTCTGGCCACTGCTGCTTATGGGATTCTCTTTCTTAGATATCAAAACCTATGTGGGTGGTAGGCTGCATTTGACTACTCTGCACCTTGATCTGTGGGGAGGAGCCTGGCAAGAGGACAAGGCAGCAAAAGCTGGGCAGTTTAGGCAGCAAAATGTTTTGGGCAACCTTTGCTCTCATCCCTGTGTGCAAGATATACCACAGGAACAAGAAAAAAAAATAAACATGAAGCAGGGCTATCGAATCAATTGAATTTCCCTTTGAGTTGACTCACCTTTCCACAATGCATTCGGTGGGTCTAGTCTAGTTGGAATTAACTAACAGGATTCCAGCTGAAGTTACTGGCACTGTACATGCTAAACCGTCCTGCCGTATGACTACCATGCCACCTTGAAAACACCCGATTGGATGGAAGACCATCTGGGAACACCAGAGATCTCCAGATGGGTTGAAGAAAGAAATCTTCTTGAAATCTAAGAGAGCTGCTGACAGTCTGAGTTGAAATTATTAGATGGACTAAGTGTCTGACTCAGTGAAAGGCAGCTTCCTATGTATGCGTGGGCCTTGTGGGATCGACACTTTCCAGCTCATACTGAGCTGGCATTCCCCCTCCCTAATCACTGCACTTTTATCATGCTTAACATGGGGGGGGCATCTTAAGGGGATTTGAAGTGGTAATGGCCCATGAAGCATATGGCAATGTCCTGCCATCTCAAGAGCTGTACGTGCGGGCCTACAGACTGTCAGGATGTGATACACTACAGATAATATCCGTGATAAATTATTCACTTAACCAAAAATTGTACATCAAACCTCAGCAGCTGGTAAAAGTTGGAGGCTTGCCCAGTACATTAAGGGAAGTTTGCTTCCTCAAAGCTTGACTGTTCTTTGGGGGATTCTGAATTATGCATGTTACCCTGAAAGCAAATGCTGTACATACGCGTTCAAAGTTATTATTAACCTCATCAAGCAGGAAAGGGATGGAGAAAGCAGCTGGTATTCAGCTAACGCATTGAGGATGAGGGGAATTTTTTTTCAAAGGATTTACTGATAAAGGGCATGGGCATCCATTCTTGACATCTTGGTGGCAAAGCCAACCAGGACGAGATCTCAGCTGCTGCATCTGTTCAGGGTGGGAATGACGGCATACATGCTCTCCGTTCTTTCCCTCTGCTATCAGACACCTGCCTCTAGTAAATCATTGACCTCTTTTCTCTCTATTTCATCTTGCAGGAGGGACTTTAAACATTTAAAAATGTTTGTTAATGGATGATGCAGTTCTTTTTTTTTCTTTTTTTTTGCTTTGAGATTTCTTCCCAGGTCACAAATCTGGGTCCTCTGTAACCGTAGGTTACCAATCTCAGGATTCAGTGATAACCAAAGATTTCCCTCCCACTGCTAGTGTTCAGTTAGTGTGCTGAAATTTGTTAGACTATATTATTGCTAATTTCTGCTGTGGCACAGAGTGCCCTAAGCAAGCCTCACTCCAACTCTGTGATTCTACCTGCTAGGCTATATCGCATTAGGCCCAGCCAACATAGCCAGTTTTGAGAGCTGCAGTTCAATGATGGAGCTTGGGTAACAGGAGCTCAGGCTCAGGTAAGGCCAAGACATGTTTTATGTGGGTGTGGTAGATGAAAGAGCTGAAGGGGAGCTTGTGTCTGTTGGGTTAAACCTCCTAGGCCCTGGAGAGTCTTTTGAGAGAGGTTGGGTTAAGTCTGCTGTGTCTATTTAGGTAAGGCTTCTTGTTTGTGTGAGCTGGGAGGAGGCATGCTTGTATGCTCATTAGGGCTCAATTATTCTATTATGTTTTGGTGAGCTTGTGTCTGTTAGGCAAAGGCTGGTTGCTTCTGTGAGCTGAGTGGTGGCTTGATTGTGTGCCCCATTGTTTTTTGTCTGTAGGCCATGAAGAAGTGACTCAGAGATTTGGTTGGAGGAGAAGCTAGCAGCCATTAGCTGAAAGGGGTCATCGTTTAGAAAGCAGTCCCTGTTGAATCTTTAATCTGCCATGAATACAGAGGTGGGGGGGACATGGCAATGAGTATGGCCACTTAAGCTCTGGGTTCTGTCTAGTGATTGCATTTTTAAAATGTTTTCAATCACATCTTAGTGCTCTAATAATGTTCCCAGAGGGAAGCTAGGAATGAGAAGATCTGCAGAGTGCAAGCCAAAATCAGAAACATCTGGATCAAGAATGGATGGATTTACAATACAGAATCCAGCCTGAAGGGAGAGAGGCAGAGCTGTCAAACATGGCAAGTAACCCACCAAAAAACAACAACATAGTGGAAAAAGTGGCATGCCGCTTTCTGGGAATGAAAGTATGATTTCAGTGCTACAGCAGCTGAGGGCAGAATTAGAAGGAGGTATAACTCAGCCAATCGATCCATTGAAACAACAGGTATCCAAGCTAATGAGGGCAGGGGTTGAAAACAGCTTCAGAATAACGAGATCTGAGCTTAGATGTGATAAAATGCATCATTGTTTGATCCACTTGCGAATTGCAAGCCACTTGGGCTTCACCTCTAACCCACATGACCACAACTTGGCTGAGGGGAAACAATGAATTGCCATCTGGCTGTCATTTCACAACCATAGATAAAGAAGAAGCCATTCCTCCAGAGTAAGTATGCTGGTAATAGGATCGTGGCCAAAGACTCCTTTGTTAAAATCCAGCCAGCATTCACTTAACTCTCTAGCCCTATTAATGACGTGAACCTATTTTTCTCTCTTAGTCTTCAGTGTAAGTTCTACCAAGTTCACCTCAGAACAGCAGGGATAGAAATATTAGTTTATTAGAAGCTATAATTTATTGCCTGCCCACATTCTGCCACCCTCTGCTTCACCTCAATGAATTTTTATTCTGGACTGAAAATGAGATGTCAATAGTATTTACCTCCTATTGACTTCATTCTTAAGTGGAGGGAGAGAAGCACGCTGAACTATTATTGACCTCTCAAACACACTTCTAATCACAACAGTCTATCAAAAGGATCAAGGAGTCATCTCCCTGGGCCTCTGATTGCTTTGCAGCAGCCTCAGGCTAAAGCAGTGAAGCACACATGGACACTGCACACATAAACACACTGCACACACTTCCTTGTAGAATTCATAAAACCGTCCAGTTGGAAGAGGACCATAATCCATTGAGCCCAACTCCCTGCTCAGTGCAGGAAATCCAGCTATAGCAGCTAAGTCCAGCCTCTTTTTGAAGGTATCCAGAGAAAGAAATCCTGCTACCTCTCTAGGCAATGGGTTCCATTGCCAAGCTCACTGTCAAGAAGTTCCCTTTAATGTTGAATTGAAATCTACCATCTTGTTGTTACCCCAAAACATGGGTGACTCAGAGGTCCACCCGCCATGCCAGTGCCTCCATGAAACAGTGGGGAATATTAGCTCAAAGGGGAGACTGTGAGAGAAGAGTAATCTAGAAGGATCTTTTACACCTGACTGATGGGAATCGGGATAGCTCCTTAATGGCTGGGCAGGTGAGGAAACAAAGGAAAATTTTGGTGGGAAAAGGGAGTAAGTAGAAGACAATCAGAGGCAGTTTTGGGTGCTATTGTCTCTAAAGGTTGAATCATTGAGGCACGTTTGCAAGTCCTTTACCACTGGAGCTTCTCTGACTATTACTTGGCCATGCCCTGAGGTCTCATCTGACCTACTTTTGCATCACACGTGTTCATCCAGTCCCCTTTCACCAGCATAGCTTTACAGCCATGTTGGTGTATAATTTATATTCTATGCCAACTTAGTGATATTTGCCAATTATATTATATGATGGAGTGGGGGTGTATGGCCTGGTAACGTAAATTAAAACCTCTAGACTATTAGCAGTTGGGACCAATTTAGTTTTTTCCTCCTCTACCTCAGAAACTTTTAAAGTTTATTTAGGAGGTGTGTGTGAGCTCAAGGGTTTGGGGTGACAAAAAAAGGAGTTGGGGGCCACATGCAGCCAGAAGACCACACTTTCTTTACCCCTGCATTCAAGTAACAGCTTCTCTTGTGGCCAATGAATGGAACCATGGTAGCTTGAAATATAATAGGTGTTCTTCTTGGCAGAGACAGGAGGAGAACATTGACTGCAGGTTGTTCTCCTCTGATCAATGTAAGGGACAGGTTGTTCTTCCCCTTGTCATTACGTTCTCCCCGAGAGGTAAAGTGAGCAGCTTCTCTGTGTGCTTTAGTTTCCCAGTTAAGGTTGATGGCAGAATGTTCCACTATTCAGGTCTTCACTTCTAGCTGATTTCCATTCCAGAATAATTGTAAGTCAACCAATTCCACACAGCATGGGGAAGGCATTTAAGGAGCGAACAGAACTGCAACAAATTTTTGCTGAAAGCTAACAGACAAGTATGTGGGGCTTCTTGCTTGGGCTAAATAGGAAGGAACATTGGGGAAAGGAAAAACAGAGTTGATGACCAGAGAAACCTACCTCTCTTTCCCTCACTGAAGTCATATTTGTGCATATGATTACTTTCTTGACAATATTTTCATGGGCTAGCTGCCTGATCTAGTTTTTAAAAAAAAAATCATTTTTCCTTACTCCATTGGCTGTAGGTGAAGGTAGTCAATTTGAGGTGTTCCTCCCATCCTCCCTCTCTCTTCTGGATCACTTAAATTTAGGGAAGCGGTTGCACATTGCTTCTCATTCAGCAGATGTTCTTGGCGTGATTCCCAGCTTGATATCCCTGCAGAATATTGTTAGTGAAAAGCCTAAAGTAATCATTTTATGCTCACACTTAGTCTGTTTAATTTAACACTTCTCTGCAGGCAATCTAACAGGATGGTGGTAGGCTGAGGGCAGTAAAAGTTTGGCCTCCAAGGAACTGCAAATGTGGTACAAAAGATGGGGCTGGAATCCGTATCCACACGGCTTGGTGCTCTGGAAACCCAAGAGAATCATCTCTTTAAAACACCAAATGGCAGAGAGGGGGAAAATCCACAGCTCAGGGGCAGGACCTGTGATTTCCACATGTAAACCTGCTCATTTCATTTCCCTGCATCTCATAGGAGCCAAGAAACCTTCTGCCACATCAAGCGTGAATTCTATTGTTAATAGAACCAGAGTAAAACAAGTGAATCCATGGGATTTACCTTTGTGTTAACTCACCATTCAGCCACTGATTTCATGGGTCTACCTGAATTGGGACTAACCAAGAAAATCCTCCCTGATTATTTTTTACCTCTGTAGCAAGTCTTAGCTTTTGTGACTATCCTCCTTCCAAGTGCTGGCTGTTTGTTTGTCTCTCTCTTTAGGAGCTTCACCCTTCTTCTGTTTCTTGCATATGCCTCTTCTAAACCTCAGCTCATCTGAAAGTTCTTTATACATCCACCCTGTTATTTTGAAAAAGTACCCCACTTTTCTTCCTCATTGGAATTATATGCAACTGTGTTTTATCTCACCGTTCCGAAATTCATATTCATTGTCTACCTTCTCTTTGAGCATTTCTGACCATGGGATCTCACCTAGCATTTCCCTAGGCTTATAAAAATAGAATCATAGAATCTTAGGGCCTTTCCGCACCACACTGTTATAGTGCTATTGTTCCACTTTCATCCTGCTATGGGTTTGCAGTTTAGGGAGGGGCCTTTAGAATTCTCAGCCAGAGGGCTCTGTGGCCTCAGGAAACTACAAATCCCATATAGGTTTATGTCTTCACTAGCTATTTGAATTCACTTTTTAAATAACTGTTATTCATTGACCAGATCCAAGATGGGTTAGGCTAGAAATCTGAAATTACAAGCACAACATCAATCTTTTGCAGTGTGTGGGAGGTAGTTGGCAGAGAGCACCTTTTCTTTGCACATGATAGGTGGTGGAGCTATCATTCATAAAATGTGCACTTGTCATTCAGCACAACTTCCTGCCATTTTATGGACACTTAACGTTGACATGATCAAAATATTGATTGAAAAGTTTGCTGGGCTTCCATCTGTATCCTTTCAGATCTATCTAATCTGGGCTCTCTCCAGGCGCCGTTCTGTGTCACTTGCCAGACAGGAAAATGATATATTATCTCTCTGAGCAACAGGATGCCCCCTCCCGGTCAAGATTAGCACTTCAATTAGTTGCTGATAGTATTCCATTAGAAAAATCACTTTTTGAAGCGCTGTAAACAAGAATATTGTACTTTAGTTTTTCAGATTTAATTACTTCCATCAGGTCCTATAAACAAGCTCATTAAGTCTTAGTGGCTGGCTAGCCTGGAGAGATAATAGAGTATTATTGCAGTTGTTCCGATTGCCCCGAGGCTATTAGGCATGTTATTGCCCCAAGGCTATGAGGCATGGACAACAGTCTTCTCCTTCTCCCACTGCAGTTCACAGTACTCAGTGCATTGAAAGGTGGAAGAGTATGTTTAGAGATGTCATGTGAAGACAGAACAAGCTTGCTTTCTGCTGGTCCAGAGACTAGGACACGGAGCAATGGATTCAAACTACAGAAAAAGAGATTTCACCTAAACATCACAAAGAACTTCCTGATGGTAAGAACCATTCAACAGTGGGATAGGCTGCCTCAGAGTGTGGTGGAGTCTCCTCCTTCTTTGGAGGTTTTTAAGCAGAGGCTGGATGGTCATTTGCTGAAGGTGCATGGCAGGGGGTTGGACTTGATGGTCATTGTGGCCTTTTCCAACTCTATGATTCTATTTAGACCAGGAGGGGGCCCATGGGATGCATATGATCCCAGGGATGTTTCTGAGCCCCCCTCGAGTCCACAGTACCACCTCAGGTTTTTGTTTGCTAAAAATGCCTGTTGTGCCTAGGAAGCAATTTTGTCGTCACACCCTACAGAGTGTAAATTGGAGAGCCTGGGAAGGTAAGCAGTCCGGGGGCAGCCATTCCAACAACAATGGGTAGAGAGAGATACAAAATGGAGTGACACCATTGTCAGCAGAGGAGAAGGGAAAGTCATTAGGTTGCCCCCAAACTTCCCCAATCTCTATAGTCTTTGCAGCAGGTGCCCTGGTTTGAAAATGCTGCTGTTTAATGGCAGGTTGGTGAATAGCAAAGGGAGAGAGAACACAAGGGGAATATTTCCTCCTTGCAACACACATTTGTGCAGTCAAGTTCTACTGGCTCCCATTGTATGCCCATGGCACCTTCTTAGGAAATGTGTATAATTTTGGGATCCTCTAGACTGAACAAGCTAATCCTCGGTGGCATACACAGTTCTTTAAGAAAAGGAAAGGAAAAAGGGTGGAAATGACAACATGCTCTGTCTTCTGCTGTCTGCCTGCTGGTCCAGAAGATACTGGAAGAACCACCAGGCATCTCTAGTCCGCTGCTAGGACTGTACTGGTGTGGGAGGTATGTTAAAGAATGTTAAGGATGATATGGACCTTTCTGCACTACACTGTTATAGTGCTATTATTGCATTTTCAACATTCTTTGGAATTCTGGGGTTTGTAGTTTCCTGAGGCCAAAGGGCTCTCTGGCTGAGAATTCTAAATGCCCCTCCCTAAACTGCAAACCCCAGGATTCCACAGGACGTTGAAAGTGGAATAATAGCACTATAATAGTGTAATGCAGAAAGGCCCATAGCTGATCTCGAGGAAGGACCAGGATCATGGGAAATAACTAAAATTCCCCATCATTACGACAGAATTTCACAACATCTAGCCTTTATTGCCAAAGGGTTAATGATAAACTCCTCTTTATGTCCTCTTCATGCCTAATTAGTTTTTTGTTGTAACAAGATAAAAGAGGGGCTGTATTGGTCGTCTGTCTTTTTCTTTTCTTTTCTTTTCTTTTCTTTTCTTTTCTTTTCTTTTCCATATGCTGAATTGAATTCACGAAAAAGTGAGATGGTTGAGAGACATAGAGCGGTGCAGGAGGCATTAATAGACTTGAGAATAAAATCCAGACAGATTCAAATTGATTTCACTGCCAGGAGAAAATTGAGTGCACAGGGAATTAGATTTATGTACTGTCAAGTATAACTGCCTGGCGGTATCCATACAGAAAGCTGTTAAAATGGTAATCGTTAGAGAGGTATGAAAATTGTGTGTGAATAGAGCAATGAACCATCCCAGGGAAGTGGGTTTCTTTGGAATGGACCTTACAAGACAGTGTTATCATTATTAATAATGTATTACAATGCAAACACTGGGCATTACGGATGTAATTTAATCACAGCATCTAAATGTATAAACAACAAGAATTTTAGTAACCGCGTGTGTGTGAGGGCGAGACAGTGTATACAACCCTGAGCTCTGAAAAAGAAGGAACAGAGATGTGTACTTCCTAACAGCATTTAAAAACAGGTGGTCAGCTAGCCTTAGCCTTCTGGAAATTATAAAAAGCATATTTGGTTTGGGAATTATAGACAGCACTGTCAGTTTTGCTTTATCCCGTGTGCAGATGCTTTTAATCTAAAGCTCTTTTGTCTCGTTCATTAAAGAAATCTAAATATATATTTAGAAGTCTGCATTTTGGAAAAAGCAAACTTTTTTTTTTCCAGCAAGAATTTTTTTTCTTTAAAAAAAAATTAAAAATGTGGGAAGCAATGGCCGCTGATGTCTTTGATGACGGTGGGTGCTGAATCTTCTTCAAGTTTTAGTCGGAAGTTATCCAAGGTGCTCAACCTATTTTGGGGGATAAGGTTCAGCAATTTTGGAGAGCTCCTTCAAATTTCAGACGAAAAGCCAAAACAGATTCACTGGACCATTGACATGGAAGACGCCACTATCTCAAGGCCACTTACAATAAAGTCAGTTTAAAGCATGAAATAATTATTATAATTAGTTGATTTAACTCATAAGTGAAATGTACTTGAATTTAGTTAGTTAATTTAACTGAGAGCTTGGCTAAGATTCCCCCAAACCTGTTACCCTTTACAGAAGAGTTGAATAGTCCACAAGAGTAGTTTTATACCATCGATCACAGCTGGATGGAAATGAGCCACATAAGGATTCCAACTTGTTTTAGCATTTCATTTTGTATAAGCAGATGTTTTGGGGCACTGCGGACAGACTTTGACTTAATATGCCCCCTTAATAATGCTCAGTAGAGAAAAAAAAAGGCTTTCATTAAGAAAATCATTAGCAACGAACACTGGAAGCTTTTTACAACCCTCTCTAAAAGCAATTTGGTGGGGGATGAAGCAAACTGCTCAGATTGTTATAAAACTGAATTTTGGGGTTTTTTGAGGATTCTATGTTAAAGAAAAAAAAGGTAGAAAAGATAAAAGGAAGAGATGACCAAAATAAACAGAGAAATGGAGAGGCTTGACAATGGAAGGCCAGAAGAAAAGAAGAAGATTGATTGATTGATTGATTGATTGACTGATTGAAATATTTCTTAATCACCCTAATATCTGTGCATCCAGGGATGTCCAGGCAATCGATGAAACCTGAAAACAAGCATAAAACAATCCAACATAATCAAAACAAGCAGACAGCAAAAGGGGGCATGCAAAACGACAGAAGACAAAACTCTCTGTCCGCAAACCATGCCATCCTCTTTGGGCCTGCAAAGCTTGCATGAGCATCCAAATTTTAAAATGATGCCAAAATATTAGCAAAAATCAGCCCTCCAAGGGGCAGACATGGTAGAGCTCTCTACAAAGTTTTGGAAAACAGATGCCACCCCAGTTGGAATTTAGTGTGAAAATTCTGAGTTGTACTAGAGCTCTTTGGATAACAAGCAGGATATAAACATTGGTTTTCTTTCAGCCTCCCCTCATATCTGATATGATCTGTTTCTTTCGTGCATATAATGCTTTCCAGTCATTTGCAACTGCAATGGAAAACAACAAAGCCACTTAAAACCTTCTTTGATACCCTTTGGTTTCACCAATGCTTTGATTTCCTCTAACAGGAAATAGTTAAAGGTGCAAAGCTGTCTGCCTGGTTCCTTGCTTTTAAAAGTTACAAGCAAGTCACAAAGAAGTCACAAAGGAAAATTGTACACTTACTGCTTGGCTTTATTCATTTAATATTTATGTATTAATTACATTTATATCCTGCCTTTCTTTCAATAAGCTCCAAGTAGCCTGCATGGCTCTCTTGTTTCTCACTTTAACAATTCTGGGAGGTAGGTTCAAACTGAAAGAAAGGGTCACCAATGCATTTCATGGCTCAGCAACAATTTGAACTTGGGTCTCCAAAATCCCAGTGCAACACTCCAACTGCTACCTCACTGCAGCTACGCTTGAAAAGACTCAACTACCTCACTTCTCCTCCTTCATGTCAACCGCTGTGTGGTTCTGTTTGGATGCCTGAGCAGGACAAGAGACAAATAAGCAGGCTGAACGGAAGTCACATTTATTAAATGTCCAAGATCAAGTCCCATCTGGATTTACTTCTGCAGGAGAAAAAAATCTTATTGAGCTGTCTTGTACAAGGCTTTAAAAACAAAATTTTGCACCATAGAACTAACTGGGTTTTGGATATCAGTAAAAGATGAATATCTACTGCTCAGTGTTAAAGCTCAGTGAATCCTAAATCCTTTCATGATATCCTGTCTTTATGATGCTGGGTTTTTGGCAGTTGCTGTGATAAACAACTACCACACAAAAATCAACATGGAACAGGAAATGAGAGTGGTGGTGTCCAATTGAGTTGATGCACTTACATTTCATCCAGCCTCAGAAATCAGTGGCTTTAACCCAACTCACTGCTAGTACATTCCACTAGTAGGTTTGTTGCTGAGTGTCTTCCAGTCTTTTCCAACTTATGCCAACCTATCACAGGGTTTCCTTGCCAAGATTTGTTCAGAAGGGGTTTGCTTTTGCATTCCTCTGAGGCTGAGAGTGTATGACTTCGTCATGGTCACCCAGTGAGTTCTCATAGCTTAGCAAGGATTTGAACCCTGATCTCTAGAGTTGGAGTCCAACACTCAAAACTGCTATACCACATTGGGTCTCCTCCTGTTAGTAAGTTGCTGTGATTATTTAAGAATGAAATAAAAAAAAATTCTTTCAAATTTATGTGAATCATTTGTTCAAACATTTGTTGTTAGCATATAAACCCTTATTAGTTTGTTTGGACTCAACTACTTAATAAATGGCACTATTAGGTAGTTCTTTTGGCCTAAGGGAACTGTGAAAAAAAATCACTGGGACCCTAAGGGAGCTATGAACTCATGAAGTTTGGGAACCTCTGTCCTAATCTATAATCATTTTGTAATGATGTCTCAGCCCAGTAAACGTGCACATATGTCTACTCCTCCATCCAGAAGCAAAAACGTGTCCTTTAAGGCTACAACTATAAATAGGCATCAAATGAACCAATTTGTTTCCTCCCCTGATGTGTTTGTGTTTGGGCTCTTCCTTCCACTTGCTAGAGGAAAGGTTAATGACTAACAGATTCTCAGTGAAACAAGGCCCTGATTTAACCCCAGTGGTGTCTCCATCTTTGATTGTTGTTGGCCTTTCTTGAGTTGAAGGTTAACAGCTGCCTTCCATGTGTAATCTAAATGCAAGTACACTCTGGTGGGCTGTTGCACTTCTTCATCAGCTAAAAAGAAATCATTGATTTGGTTCTCCACTAGTCTGGGGCAGCTGGTAGATCTGCCACAGCAAAGTCAGAGAATCCATTCTGGATTTTTGCCAATGTTCTTGTAGCTGCACTGAGTTGAACAGGAGGTTTGCTGGGGTCAAAATAACCTCCATCACTGGCAAAGTTTCCATTCAACTCAGAGTGCCTACAGGAGAAGTAACAGTAACATCAAGGGTGAATTTGGCACCTCCATGGATGTGGGTCTATCAGCCACTTCTCTTTAGCCCATGAATATCAGTAGACCATGGTAAGTGAACACTGGGAGGATATTTAGCTAAACTTTAGAACAGCAGCTTCCAAACTTTGGTCCTATAGCTGTTTTGGATTTCCAGAAGCCCCAGCCAGCTTGGCCAACAGGTAGATATTCTGGGAGGTGAAGCCCAAAACATCTGGAAGACCAAAGTTTAAGAAACATTGCTTTAGAAGAACCAAGCAAGAGGTATCCCACACCAGAACAGATCTCAGAATATGATGGGCTTCACTGAATGTACTGAGGAGCTCAGGGCAATCCAGCTATAACATGTCACTTCATTGATCACTAGGGTTGATTTAGCTGATCTGGTTGGCAAGGTGGGCATTCTCTCCATCTCTTATTGCTCCACATATCTCCTTCCAGAAACAACATGCTCACTGGAAAAGGGCAATCATCTCAGATAGGAGTGTACAGTTCTTCGGTCAAGGGTAAACAATAGCTTCATTCCCCGTGCTAGATCCTCCAAACAAACTGGATGCATTTAACCGGAGCCTGGACAGGTAGCAGGCAAGGATCCTATCCTGCAGATACTGCTTTCAGAGGCAGGTGGACAATATGACATCTAAGGCATCCTTTAAGTCTGAAGTTCTGTAACACAACTGACTTCGCAATCTTATGCATGCCTGTTCAGAGGTAAGTCTCACTGTGTTCAGAGGAGATTAAGGTAAGTTTACATAGAATTGCATACTTTTTCTAGCAAAAAAAATATGTTAATACAAATCTAATATAGACTTAAATGTCTTCTTGACAAGAAAGCAAATGCCAGACATGCTGCTTCAAGCTCCTTTCATTATTGCCAGGTAAATAATCAGACGAACTGGAGAAATGTCCTAGAAAGAGTGATGGAAAAATAAATGCATCATAGTTACATCTGCCGTGCAGCTTGGGAAAGTTACTTTTTGAAATATATATATATAGATATAAAACTCCCAGAGTCTCCTGTGGATTTGTTCTGTTTGTGGTATTTGGGATTCTGTGGTCCCAAACCTAATTTTTCCAAGCTGTGCAGGACAACTCCGCAGACTTCATTGGTTCAACAAGTTATGGCAGTTCTGACAGCAAAATACTCATGCACTCACAACTCTTTTTTGGAAATTTCATTCAGTTCTCCTTAATTTCTTTATTTTTTTCCTTTTAGAGAAAACATGCCTCCTGCTTCAGACACAGCAAGAATGATATCTCCTCATTACCAGCTGGCTGGTGCCTGGAATGTTATTTTTCTACCAGTCGCTAAATAAGTTAATCATCTCTCCAACCAGGAAATTGGCAGATGCCTTTGAGGCTTTGTTAACATCACCTTTAATCCTGCTTTACCCCTACCTTCTAATCCGCCTTAAGACATTATGAAGCAGTGAAGTACCCTATAATCAGTTTTTAAGTTTAGACACAATATCCCCACTCGTGCTGGTTGCCCAGAGCAACAGTGTGGGAAATGAATCATGCTCGCAATGAGATTGGATTACTTGCCTTGTTTATTCATTCTCATATTGCTCCACCATGAGCGGGAGTTCAGATCCCCACATCACCAACAGAGAAGGTGAGGCAGAATGCTTGGGGTGTTTACAGGATCATCTCAAACAGCCTTTAAAAATTTGATCCATAAGAGTGCAGACGTCTCAGCCTCTATCCCCACTCAGATTCCGAAAGTTAGTCCTAAAACTCAAAGATGGGAACCTGTGGTTCTCCAGAAGTTTCCAATTCTGGTTGCTCTCAACTTAACTGCCATCCCACCTCCTTTTTCCTATTAAAGTTGACTCCCAGACTTGAGACTTGAGTTGAATTAGTTCTCCAGGACTTAAGATTCAACTTGAGGATTGAAGATAGAGATCTCAGATTTGACTTGAGACTTGGAGTAAAAGAGTTAAATACATCACTGGCTCTAAAGCAGAGATGGACAAAGTGAACCTCTTTTTTAGCCCTTCACCTTTTCTGGATTGGCCACCAACAAAAGGGTGTATTGCCTCACCTGGCAGCTTCCAATTCACCTTTTAAATAGGCTGCAAGGCTGTTTAACATTAAAAAAAAAAATACCAGTGCAGTTCCTTGTAAGTCTCGCCAAGTTCCACAGGATTTATTCTCAGGTGAGCATTTCTGGGACTTCGACCCCAAACTTTATCTTAACTCACTCTTCAATGAAGTGACTATTTCATTCTATTCTAGCTGCTACCAAACGATTGGTGACCAACCTTTCATGAACTCTGTTCCATCCTTTATATAATTAAACAAAAAAAACCACACACACAGACATACACAAGTTTATTGGATGAATATTTAATGTCCCCAAAGAGAACTTACTTAGCTTGTGCATAAATTTGACATTCTTGAATTTAGAGTTAAGCATACCACCGTTCTCAGGTTAGCCTATAGATGGCATTGTGGGAACATCTTTCCAGCATCACAACAGATTGCTTCAAAATAATGGGGAAATTGAGCTTTTAGTGTCCTTGTGTTATGCTCTCTCCCAAAATAATTTTCTTGGCCTATTTCTTTTCCTCCCTCCCTCCCTCTCTTCTCTTCTCTTTATTTTGTCCCTGAGAAATTATTTATCAACAGGGACTGTAGGCATGCAAAAGGCATCCCCTGGAGAACACATTTGTTTATCGGAGGCATTTTAAGATAGTGACGTAGGTAAAATGAAATAATGGCCTCTGTCAGAATATGTTTTTACAGAGCAAACAGCAGCCTTGAACAAACTTTGCAAAGAGATCTGTCAAAAGCAATTGCTACCAATAGGGCTCTTGGATACACAAAAGCAGTGGAAACTGCTGAGATGTACACAAAAAAAGCCATGTTGCCAATAAGACAAATGCAAACATCAATAAAAAGGCAATCAATTGTTGTCGTTTGTTGTTAACTGCCATCAAGTTGACTTCAACTCATGGTGACCATATGGATGAGACTTCTCCAAGTCACTCTATCCTTAACCACCCTGCTCAGGTCTTGCAGCTTCAGGGACGTGTCTTCTTTCATTGAGTCTGTCCATCTGTAATGTGGTCTGCCTCATTTCCTACTGCCTTCCTAAGCAGTATAGTTTTTTCTAGTGAGTCCGGTCTTCTCAAGATATAGCCAAAGTAGGATTTAGTCATCTTAGCTTCTAGGGATAGTTCAGGCTTGATTTGTTCCAGGACCCATTCATTTGTCTTTTTAACAGGCTGAGGTATCCTTAGAACTCTTCTCCAGTACCACATTTCAGATTAGCTGATCTTCTTCCTATCAGCTTTCTTCACTGTCCAACTTTCAGAACCGTGTATAGAAACTGGAAATACAATGGTGTGGATAATCTTAACTTCAGTATTCAATTATATATCTTTAGATCCACGAAAACCCATAGGGTGACCTTGGATGTGTTACGCACTCCTAGTCCCCAGGGAAGCTCCTGATAGGTTTGCCTTATGGTCGCCATAAATCAGAAATTACTTAAAGGCACACAACAACACAACAAGGATTGCATACTGGTGATGAGCTTTTAAAAATGGATTTGCCCGGTCAATTGCTCCCACAAAAGAGTGTGGACACTATATATACTCAAAAATGCATTCATTTCCAGGCTCATATTGCCTACTGGGAGACCAAAACTGTTCTCCTCAATATGTGCACCTTTAAAAATCCCAAAAGAAAAAAAAATGTACACATTTCTAAAATGCACAAACCAACTTGAGTTGATGGACACATGAATCCCATTATCTGTTCACTTGGAAAAATGTGACAAAAATACAGATTTTTGTTTTTGGAGGGGGGAATTGCCAGAACTGGAATAGAATAGTCTATTGTTATGATACAACACAAAAATGGGGTTTTTAGAATGGCTCATCCCTCTAGTTAATGTTTATCCCCTGCTGGCCTTAATCACTATGACTGTGTCTAAAAGCTGTCCATTATGGTGGCCTGCAATATACTATACGGTACCAAATTCCTGTGTAACTATTCAGTGTGTCCCAGTTCTGTGAAAAAGGTCAGATATAAATAAGCAAGAGGAAGGAGGAGAAGTTGTTGTGAAATACTTATATTTATATGCATGAATATTCCTAGTTGATATCCAGGTTTTACGACAGATTGCATATTTGATGGGGAGGCTAGGAGAGTTCAGTAACCTTCCTGGGGGTATGCCCGTAAGCATGGAGGGTGGAAGAGAACAAGGAGACCTGGTTGCACTGCCCACATTTGCTTGTTTCTCCTGCTCCAGATGGCTGCAGCAAGTTCCCTTTCTACAGTGGTGACTCATTCACAAGCTAGCAGTATGCATTCTGCCCAAAGGGAGTGTGGCTCTACCAAGTTGATTCTTGCTGCTGCAAAGTTATCAAGAAATACCAGATGGGTCCATGGCATGAGCAGCCATGGGCCATGCAAGTAAGGCAGAGAAGCCACAGAGAAATCCATTATAAAACAAATCAGTCAGCAGCGGGATTATTGCTCTTCAATAGGAAAGAGGTGGAAGTGGGATTGAAAGTGCACCAGCATTTAACAGCTCCTGCAAATAAAGACACTCTGACCATTTTTATGGGTCTCCTCCCTCCTTGACCCTTGCTTTTAAAAGGGCTTCAGAGGGCACCAGATCCCATTCGGTCTTGTAAGCTAAGCAGGGTCAGCCCTGGTTAGTACTCAGATGGGAGACTACCAACACAAACAAGGTGCTGTAGGCTGTATTTCAGAGGAAGGAACTGGCAAAACCACCTCTGAGCATTCCCTGCCTAAGAAAAACCCTATGAAATTCTTGGGTTTGCTATAAGTTGACCAGACAGCTTGAAGGCGTATACACACATGCAGAGGGGGAGCTGAGCTCAGAGGAGAAGCACAGCATGAAATGTGGCGGATGTGGCTCATCACATTAACGGTGAACAACTCAAAATGGATGGGTATCTGCAAAGCGTCAGTGCCCCAATGCTATTTGCAGGAGGATAATCTTGTTGGTATCCTGCAGTCTCTGTGGATCCCTGGGCCCATGACAATTAGAAGATTTGAAGATATTTCTCTATTGCAATCGCAACTTTGTGCCAGCAAACGGACTAACTGGGTTGGGGCTGTACAAACACCTGTGGTCTTTATTTATGACTTCTTGATGCACTGATAGCATTCGTATTCTCCACCTTGACAAGACAGACAGGTCAACAGCTGCTGACTTTCATCTGCCAATGATTAGTTAAGTCTGAAACCAGAAAGGTCTCCCAATCTGGAAGCCCACTCCCCAGGAATAAAAGACTTCTTAAATGTAAGACTGTCTGGGGAGGTTTGTGTGTGTGCACACACACATTTATGACAAACTAGGAAAAGGGGCAGAGATAATGTCTTGGAGGGTGGTGGTGGGCTGTCCCAGATGCTGTGCGTGATAAGCTTTTAGTGCAAAGGAATGCAGTAATCCCAGAATGGTTCCAAAGGTGTGAAACCAAACAGACCAGTCCCAATTCAATAATGTTTTTACAATCATGCTATTTTAGTGGGAGAAGTACCTGGTGTGATAAAGCCCTTAGTTTGACCATCACCATCTCACCCTGGTGGTAGTAGCAGTGGTTTTCAACTGATCAGACAGTAGTATAGAGCCACAATTGGCTTCATAGTCTTCCAGTAATCGACAATGTATTCCATTTCACCTGCCCCTGCCTTATTTGCCTGTATGTTTCCCCATTCTGTTTGCAGCCATTGCTTCCTTCCCATCTGGGATTCTGTCCAAAGCCATTTTACAATGCTTCCACTGTTTCCCCCATTTGAGCAGAGGATAGGACTGTTTAGTCTGCAATAGTTTAAGTGGGCTCTCGTCCAGGAAAGTCAGTCATAACAAAATGCTGACACTAAGATAAAGTCTGAAACCACCATTTATGGAAGGTTTCCAGCTTTGACAAACCACCACTCCTCAACAGGTTTGTACGAGAAGCAATTCCCCACCCTGACATTTCCGAGGGGCATCTTCGCTGTTGCTCTCTGAAAACTCAACCTTGGCTTTGTCTTGTTCCTCTTCACCTTTCTTTAAGAAAACAAACAGCTGAACCTCTTGGGACAACAGAATGCTGTGATTGCTTGCATCCTACATGTAAGTCCTGTGAACCACACCAGGCCAACCCAAAGCATGGCCCTCCAGAGGTTGCTGGAGTGACATTCTCAGCATTCCTTGCTACTGACTATACTGTCTAGAGATATAGAAATTGAAATCCATGGACAGCTGAAGGGTTGGAGTCAATGACCCTTGTGGGTTCTTCTGATTCTATGATTCTCTGCTGCTCCAGAGAGTAGGGCATGGAGGAATGGCTTCAAACTACAGGCAAAGAGAATCCACCTAAGCATTAGGAAGAACTTCCTGATGGTAAGAGAAGTCTGATGGTGGAATACGCTGCCTCAATGGAGTGTGGTGGAGTCTCCTTCTTTGGAGGTTTTTAAACAGAGATTTGGATGGCAGGAGTGCTTGGCTTGTGTATTCCTGCATGGTAGGGGGTTAGACTGGATGGCCCTTGTGGTTTCTTCCCACTCTATGATCCTACCCTCCCACAATTCACAGATGGATACTGGGGCACCTCTAGCTAAGCAACATCAGAGTGTGGTAAAAATGGCGGAAGTGATTTATGATGAAGAACAAGGTAGAAGAGTTTGCAGCAGTTTGCATTTGCCTAAGCCAGCTGGGAAGGGTGAACCTCCCCTCTCCTCTCTGCCCCTGCTGAGTTAATTGAGTGCAACTGAGAGCAAATTGACGTTTGCATTTTTCAACTCAGTTTGCAGCAACTAAAGGAAGCTGAGGACAACAGGGGGAAAGTAAGGGGAAGAGAGAGCAACAAGAATATTTTAAAAGCTGCTGGGAAAAGTGGGGTGCCAAATAGGATAGCTGGAAGGTATGCCCTCTGAAAAGTAGTGTACATGGTCTCACCCTAGTTATTAGTACAAGCCTGATTTTTTTCCAAAGTGAAAGAACAGTCAGGGAAAGAGTAGAGTACTGACCATCTTGGCCATTGTGAGCCGAATGCCCAAACATAGTTTCATCAGATATGCTGAGGGCTAAGGGGAAGGGGATGCAGGCTTTTATCTGCTTCCTGACACGTTGCAGCTGCATCAACCATTTCCTTTGATATTTCTACCTCCATTGTTCATGCTGCAGAAATGAGTTTTGGCCACAGAGGACTCCTCCAGCCCGAGTTATTACATTATGAAGACGTACATTCTGCTGAAAACTGAAGAGAATTCTGATGAAGCCTCTACAGACTTCACATTAAACGGGGAAGACGCCAGCTATTATTTAAGCTACGGTGTCCATACATCTCTTTTCTATCAACCACAGGTTGCAGCACAGAGGAAAACGGCAATGCAAGATGTATTACTGTAACTTGCATGGGCCTAAGTATTTGCTTCTGCTGCTTAATAAAATGCCCAAAGGATAAAATATTCATGGCATTTGGAACTTTGAGGCTTATCTTCCGCTGTTAATACCCATCTGCAAAGAACAAGATCACTGATTCCCTTGTCACTGCAACACTCGCAGTAGATAGCCACCAGGGATCACAGTTTGGGGACCTCTGAAAGCAAGGGAACATGAAGAGACTCATCAAATAGTGAGTCATTGGTGGAGAGGGCATGTTGCAGAGAGGCAAACAGTCCACAGTGCAATATTCCTTGTAAAAATGTGACAGTGAATATCAGCTGGAGCAAGGTCTGCTTGAGTTCAAAAGGGACCCCAGAGACAGTGTCCATGGGGGGGGGGAGTTAACCCTGTCCCTCCTCTGTCAGAAACCCCTAGTAGGTATACTGTGTTGTGATGGCACAATACAAGCATCGTTGTGCAGCTAGGTGTTCTTTTTTTTTATGTTCCTACAGTACATCAGAGTGAAGCTAAGTCTGGGTCAATGTGGGTGGTTTGAACACTGGCTATTAGATCTGGCAGGTTGGTGCAACTCAGAGTGCCAGTCCAGAGAAGGTTAAGCATGTGCTGATGGTCTTTGTTAGGCTGCTAGATCCCTGATGGCTACCCAAGAATGAGTTGCACCAATTTCCTTGACACAGCCAGTGTGGTATAGAGTGCCAGACTGGTACTTTAGAAATCCAGGTCCGATTCCTCACAGAGCCATGAAATGCAATGGGTGACTTTGTTCAAGAAGCTTTCTTAGCCTGACCTACCTCAGAAGGTTGCTGTGAGAACACACGGGGGGCAGGAAAGCGTGTGCATCTTCTTCATCAGGACAGCGGAATGAAATTAAAGAATTATGATATTACAGGTATCCCTCAGTTCACAAAGTAGATGTGTTCCCTCACTTTACTTCCTGAACAGAAACTTTTGTTACCAGAGGTAGAAATAACATGGAAAGAATAGGAACTGCTCAACAGAAGGCAAGAAAAGTGAGGGCCAGGCTGGGTTCCCATAAAAAGGGGCCTTTATAAAAAGAAGATTGTCAGAGGCTTTGTTAATGGAGGTCTGCCTGTATTGCTGTATTCAAGAATCTACTATGCATTTTTATCCAATAGTTCTCTCCCTGGCCCAATTCCAAGTTCTAGAATCTTCTGAAGTTGTTTATGTTAAGCCATGGGTCCTTGGCCCACGAAAACATGAGAGAGAATGGGGAATTTGACAATAGTTCTTCTGGTAACAGGGACAACCCAAGACTTTGTGCGGCCTAGGGTGAATAACAAGATGGCGCCCACCCATTGCTTCTGCAGAGGCCAACTATACTAGTAGTTAAATCTTACTTCAGGACAGGTGATAGGATAACATCTTCCACATCATCTGTGGGCCTGGGCAACAGCACAGCTTACAACATGCAAGACAAATTTCTGGAACATGTGCAGCCTGAAGCCACCACCTCACTCTGCCACCACTAGTAGGGCTGGCCTGATCTGGTAGTATTTGTTTTGGCATATGTGCTTCTATCCGGAGACACAGGCTCTTCTTGTAGCTCTCCACACATCTGTCCCCTGGTAGAGATGTTAGAACAAGGCAAACTAGGAGTGGCATTGTTCAGAAGGAGTATCAGTCCACAGCTGCTGAACTGGCTCAACAAGCATGTATCCTCTGGGGTATTCGTACTGTACAAGTTGACCCAGTCCTCCTGAACAGCTTGGCTCATGACATGCCAATTGTGCTGTTACAGGCAGAAATAACTGCAGCTGAGCAGCGACTCCCCTCCCTTCACTGTGGCTCAGAAAGGAGACAAAACAATCTCGTTGAAAAAGAGATAAATCCTCATTTACAGCCACTGGTGGAGCATATCATATTCCTTATATTCCTTCCTAGAGAAAGGTCTTCCACCCCTTGGAAAATAAAACATATCCTCCTTACTTGATCTTGGTAGGTTAGATTTCCTGTGCTCCCCCCATTTCCTGTCTTACTTTTATTGCAGAAATCAGCCAAGGGCCACATCCTACCAGGATTACTCTAATGAAGGATGCATCCATAGGAGCAGGTATACCATTAGGCAGAGTGAAGCAACTGCTTTGGGCAGCAACCTCCAGAAAACCATGGTCATGCCTCCCTTTTGGAAGATGGAACTGTGTACCACACAGACTGTGCTGCCCACTCCCGTTAGCCTGCTGCCCTTGGGTGTAGCAGAGATCCATATTCCACTGATAGCATTGATGTAAGATCAAGATCATAGGCCATTTCTGCACTACACTGTTATATTGCTATTATTTCACTTTCAAGATCCTATGGAATCCTGGGGTTTGCAGTTTAGGATAGTTTTTCGTGCATTCAGGATAATCCCTCACAGCTTGCCCTGAGTTGTGTTTGTGGAAGACTGGCGAGGGGTTTTTTGTAACTGGGTTTCTCATCCATCTGTACGCATCTATCATAATATAATGTAAGTACACACACATGTGTTTTAGTGTTTCCAGGTTTTCCAAACAGCAATATGAGATCAGCAAGAGGTAGTAAACCCCTCCGGTATGATTTATTTTGATTGGACAGCGGACAAGCTGAGTGGGTGAAGGAGAGAATAAAAAGAAGCCAGGAAATAGCTCCGATCAGGCTGCTCTGAAGCCTACAACACATGAAAAGCGCTGATTGATAAACAGTGACAATTTTTACTGGTAGCCCTGACATGCTGCCAAAATGCTGATTTATGCTGGTAATGCTGTACTAAGAATAGATACATGACTGGATAATAATGAATGCAGATGAGATTCAACAAACAGAAACACCCTTAAATACTTTTGTGGAGATGAGTAACTCCTGAACGGATGAGAATGTATATGTAAACAGACCTTGCTATAATTTGTTCTAATGTTTTTACTTGCATTGAGGTCAGGCTGAGTGGCCTGTAGTTTCCTGGATCTTGTTTTTTGCCTCCCCCCCCTTTTTTTTCTTAAGAATTTTTCATATACAAGAAAAATTTCATGTGGAAGAAAATTGTAAACAAACAGCAGCATAGAAGAAGAAAAACAGGGAAAAAAAGAATAGATAAAAACAAAAAAAGAGAAAAAAGTGAAGAAAGGAAAGAACAGAAAAAGTGACTTCCAGTGTTCTTATATATTGTTATTGCCTCCTGCTTCCCTAGCCTTTCTCTTCTCATTTTGAGCTTTAGCTATCCTTACACTATTCCTGCAATCTTGGGCTACACTCTTGTATTCTTCCCTGGAGATTCATTCTTCCTTCCCTTCTTTATACATGTTCTTTTTTCTCTTGTCACTTCCTCTTTGATTTTATTGTACAGCTACATTAGCTTTTTCAGAGTGAATAAGCAAAGAACAGCAGGCCTGACTCCAAGGTAAGAACAACCCAAAGGGTGAGGCAAGACAACACGAAGTTCTACCCAAGAAGTTGTAAGGCAAGTGTAGAGGCAAGAAGAATCCATCAGAAAGAAGAGAGAGAACTGTAAAAATGCCCCCGAGGTATCAAAAATGCTTAGAGTGAGAGAACAATGTGCTAAGGAAGAAGACAGAAGAGGCCAAGAAGATGTCTCTTCCCAGATTGGAAGTGAGAAAGTGTCAATGCAACTGGAATGAACACGCACAAAAGCGGCTATGGGAAGTCTGAGCACCATCCAAAGTAAATGAAATCAAGCCCCACCAAGAGAAGATGCCTAAGATGGTTGTATGGCTCATGATGCGGTATCGTGCGGTGCGGTGAAAAGATTTATTGTGGTCAGCAGTGGGTGCCTAGAGTATACGCAGAGTGCCATCATCATAACAGAGAAATGCTGGCAAAATGGAAAAAGCGGTGCTCAAACCCTGACAAAAGGTAAGACTGGCTGAGAAAAGTGAAATGACAAAACCAACCTCTGGCTGGGAGGGCTGCCAGCAGTACAGTTTCAGCCAAAAAATAAACCTCTTCGGCTCAAAGACTGAAAATGAAAGTAAATAATTCCACCATGAAGACAGGGAATTAAATGCTTCAGCCCAGCTGAAAAGCAAGCTAGAAGAAGTGTGAGTGAATACATGTGGCCTCAGTTAATAAAATGGGTAATAATAATAGTGATGATGATGATGATGATGATGATGATGATGATGATGATGATGATAAGCAGCAGCAGCAGTAGTAGTAGTAGTAGTAGTAGTAGTAGTGAGTGGAGAAAATAACATAAGTATGTCTCCTATAAAGCAAGTATATACCAGGGTGAGATATTCAGACATAGTTCTGAATACATTAATGATGAAAAACACCAGCACATAAACTTGAAGGGAACAGTTGTAAATGAACAGTAAATCAATCTCGGGGCCTGTGCAAAGAGTGCATGTAAGACAATAAATCTGCAAGATATATAAAAACTGAGCATGTAAAATGACGTCGATGGAGTCTACGTACAAAATACGTTCCACAACGTGAAGAAAGGTTGTAAAGAGTTGTCCCTGCAAAGATGATGCATATAACAAACCAGATGTAAACATGATAAACGCAATAAGACAATTTACTCTGTTCTAAATGGACCTCACCTTTAATCCTTAGCTTGCTGTTAGTGTTTGAGTTAACCTCCTTGAAACCCATACTGTAAGGATGTGTCTTAAGAGAAATGGGGTCACTTGGGTCACTAAGTGCTGCTAAGAAAGAAGGATAATGAGTTTCTCCACCTACTGTGGAGTGAGGGTAAGCGGAAAACAGCTGTGGCTTCACAAGAAAGTTCCACCCACATGGTTATGACAGGCGTTCCATGAAGAAATGGGCTCATAATTGTCTTAAGAGTCTTAAAATGTTTAGAGAGGGATGGAGCTATGTATGAAATGTCATACTTATGAAAGTAGGCATAGGAAGAACAGCATTAGGCATCCAGCCTCCAGAGGGTCAACAAGTCAAGAACCAGGTACAATAGGCCAAGAAAATGGCTACTTCAGTGACTCCTAAAAGGTGGGAGTCCATAAGGGGCTTCTTAATCCTCACAAAAAGAGATTGTCCAGTAAAGATCAGACATCTGTTCCTCTTTGTGACCAAGGAGGACAGCTATAAGGCCTACACAGAAGGTCGCCCACATGGAGGAGGTAGAGATAAGCATGAAGATGCTGAGAGGACTGTCTCCAAAAGCTGAGCGTCCTGCGCCTGTTTCACCATGTGCAGAGCACATTTGCATTACTGAGAGGTAACAGCTTGGAGAAGGGAAACAGTTCTTTCATACAGCGCTGTCTTTTCTCTCCTCCTCCTTTGACTATTGAAACCAAAAGGATGAGCAACAGCAAGGGTCTAAGCCAAAGCCTTCGTCTCCTTCCCTGTAGTTATTTCTCTGATGCATTGCCATATAGAGATGACTCCTACATGGGTCTCCAAAGGCCTCTTGATAATGGATATTATACTTTGGCGACGATCGCAGTCAAAAGCACTTAAAATTATCAGCTTTCCTTGCTGAGTAATTTGTTATTTTAATGCTGTCAACGTGCAAAAAATAGATTTATTGTTATTAATAATAGTAATTTGCCACATTTTGCTAGTTAAATTACAGTGCTGTATAGTTAGTTCGACAATAAAATGCTGGAAGGGAGCCAAAAGATCACTCATAGCATTTGGAGTGCAAAGGCAGTTGGCATCCTTCCCATTAAGGCATTAAAATTTGATTCAGAAAACATAACAGATGCAAAACAAAACACTAGCTTGCTCACAGGGATTATGTAAAAACAATTAAAACAAATTAATTACCAGTTATGTTAATGCTGTGCGGTGTACACGCAGTATGGTTACCAAAACCTATTGCTGAGATCCGCAGAAGAGCATAAAGTGAATAAGAATCCCCCAGAAGGCCCGGAAGACAGTCATGGACGACGGGATCCACAGTCATTGAGAGGAAAAAGAGAAGAAGAAAAAACAGGAAATAAGCAAGCAGGCAGAACTCAGCAGAAAGAACTTTTGATGGTAGGAAACGGTTCTAATCTCGTGTTTCTGAGCTTCAAGCTACATGTGATAGGAAGAGGTCAGTGGCCAGATTGTTCACAGCTTAAAGCAAAACCTTGAATGGAAGGTACAAGAACACATCCAGACAGAAACGTAGTACTGGGGAAAAGAGGAATCATTAAACTGTGGCCTGAATCCTGTTGTTATTCCTGAACAGAGCAGACCCCTTGAATGCATGCTCAATGTACAGATAATCCTTCTGTTTCAAGGAGTCGCAACAGTAGGATTCAGGCCGGTTTATTTTGCTTCGTGAGGCAAGTATGAGCGCCATGGTGATTATCACCCAATAAGGGCTCTTAGCCTTTCTTATCCAGTTAAATCCTGCTATGATTCTCCAGTTGCCTTTGGAAAATGATAGCTAAAGCACAAGCCATATTGGAAATCGCCCTTCCTTTCTGGAACATCTCTGTATATAAAGGGCAGCATGACCGAAGCCTGGTGGGAAAGAAACGGCTCCGTTGCAGACATTTCCCAGCAGTCAGCCGCCTTTCCTGGACTTCAGTGAGAATAGTCCAACTGTTCCTGAGTGATAGATGCAGACACTGGACAGATGTTGTCACCAAGCCAACAGTGAAATCACCAAAGGTGAGAAAGGAGAGAGAAGGGGGATGCAGAAGGAAAGGGCAAATGTTTGTAACTTTCACTGTGGAAATTTTACTAAGCTCTCCGTTAGCCTGAAAGAAAACAAGGAGGGTGAAAGTTGGCTTCCTCTGGCTCCTTGCAGAAGGCAGCAAGAAGGCCTCAACCACTCATTCGATGTGGCTGGCCCTGTTGACAGACCCTCCCCAACTCCCAACTCCTCGTTTCTCTAAGCCACATCTGTTTAAGTGGAGAAGAGAAGGTGACCTCTGTCTCCAGAAATGTGCAGTGCCAGGGTTTATTAATCTGACACAAGATACCACAAACAGGGGTGCTGACATCTGGTTTGAGCATAACAAGGGTAAAGCAGAATTCCATGACAGCCAACATGGTGTAGTGATTATAGTCCTGGACTGGACCTTGTTCACTCCAGGTTAAAGTTCCCGCTCAGCCGTGAAATTCACTGGCTGTCCAAAGACCAGTTTCCGTCTCTTTCTCTTTCCCTTGCTCTGCTCAGCCTACCTAACAGTACAGTTGTGAAGATTAATTGCTTAAGGCAGTTCTCAATACTGACAATAAGTAGACCCACCGTGACCCACTCTGTATTTGAGGTTAACTGTCTAGACATCTGGAAGGGAATCAATCATCAGTGTTATCCTCTCCACAAAGTCCTAGACTGGAAGCTTATTTATTAGGTGCTGGTGTGAATACTGTTAGGCAAGGTTGTACTTTCTAGAAGGTTGCACAATGTGATGTTCTGATAATCACAGTTGCTCAAGCGGCATAACCACTGTGCAGTAGATGAATGTGAGGTCAAGGAACCACATGCCCCAAAGAAGTAATAGATTATCAATATATTCATGTCCTCAGATGACTTGACCTGAAGAATCCAATACACAGTACATCCACTGATATTATTGAACATGTCAAGAGGGCAGGCAGAAAACCCACTACTTCTTTTGGCAAGGCTGGGACTGACCCAGTTCCATCTCCTTGCTTTGTGCTACTTATCGGCTAGGAGACTGATACCATGCCATGTTTAACAGTAGATTCCGGTGGAATGTTATTTACTGCTCATCTTATTAATCCCATTTATATCCTGCCTTTCCTTTAAGGAGAAGAAGAGTACCTGTTTCACTTTCTCCCTCCTCACTCATTCATTGAAGTCTCATGACAATCCCGTGAGATGGATTCAACTGAAAGAAAGGTGACTGGCCCAAGAACATCCAAAAAATGCTGTTGCTGAGTTGAGATGTGAGCCTCATCAGCCAACACTCTAATCTCCACATGACTGTGGCTCACAGGGACTGGATCAGCTTCAGCAGATGGGGAACTTGTGGTCCTCCAGATGTTCGGAGCTTCAACTCCTAGAAGACTCCAGACAGCATGGTTTAGTAGGAAGGGATTGAGGGAAGGCCAAACTAGAGGGCCAAAGCTATTTCAAAGGGCCACTGTACTTTAGAAATAAGACACAGCAAGTCCTAAGCCCAAAATCCAGATATACATTTGCTAGAGAAAAAATGGGAACTATCTTTCATAAACATGAAGTTTTGGGGGTTTTTTTCCCCTCCTTTTCTCCCCATCCATACACCCACACATGCACACACACCAGTCTGGGATGCTTTTGTTATGGGAAGCTGGAAGGAAAGACTACAGTTTCTGAAGACAGTAATGACACAGAGAAGACACAGCAAGGGCTCTTCGGTAATGAAAAACATACAGGGGTAAGATTGCATGCTTTTCCTTTAAACAAACTGTGAAAAATACAGACCTCTGTTGATGCACAACAGTCCCATGTATCAGCATAGGCTTGCAGCTAAGTACTATGTAAGGCAGCTTCCTCCATGCAAGTAGAGATTTGCAAATCAAAATAACTATGATCCAGGTGGTTGCGATGCAATTTCTGGGGTGGCTTCAACTCAGCTTCTTTGCGCCTACTGTATTATTAAGAGCACCTGTGCTACCTCCCTTTTCACTCTCTTTCCAAAGATCCCTTTCTCTCTAGAGCTTACCAGCCCCTTCCTGATTCTTGGCATCTCTGCCCAGTAGAGGGCACTTTTATCAAACTATTTTTGTATTCCAGGAAACCTGCACACTGTGATAAATCCCAGATGTCAGTACAAAAGGCTGGAATAATTGAGATCTTGTTCCAGCCAGCACTAGCTCGAGTGCACAAAAGCAGAAAGACCTGGCACTCTGGCAGCAGAGACAACTCCACGGGGAGACCCTGCAGCTCAAAGCATGAGCCTTTTGCTGAAAGCTGATAATGTGGCCGCTGTGAGTGGCAACAGACAAGTGGCTTGAGATTCCAAACACAAAAATAAAATACACGCTGACTCAAGGGGACAGCAAGCTTCTCGTATTGTGTTCACACACTACTCAGACACAGTGTCTCACAACACTGGGTACATGTTCGGTTCTGCTACATGTTTCAAGTCACAATGATAAGTGAGGGAAAGTTAGGAGATTCTGGGAGGTGGAGTCCAACAATGAAACTTTTCCAAGCTTCCATGGATGTGCACATTTAACGTTCCATATCCACCCACTAGAGAACCAGCATGGTGTAATGGTTTGAGCATTGGGCTACAACCTTGGAGACCAGGGTTCCATGCTCAAGCATGGAAACCCACTGGGTGAACTCAGGCATGTCACAAACTCTCAGCTCCCAGAGAACCTCATGATGGGTTCACCATGAGTTGGAAATGACGGGGGGGGGTTCTCTAGTATTCCTTAGAGTGATGTAGTCTGGGGAATAGAAAATGGGGGCTGGCAACTGAGCTGAACAGTTTTGAACATGTTTATGCTGAGCATGTTTATGGTAGCATTGCAACCGGTTTTGTTTTCCTTACATTCAGGAGTGCTGTAGTAGTGTATTTCTGCATGGGAGAGAGTTGAACAACATTGTTTAAACCTCAAATTCTTTCCATCATAAGGATGAATTCCCTAGCTGTAATTTGCTCCCTGCCCCAAGTGTTTCCACAATGCATAGTAGATGCTCTCTGGGCTACGCAAGCCCTGCTCATTTTTTCTGCATTCAGCCATGCGGCTGGGAGGACTTCCTGAACGGTTCACCATGGTGATATGCCTTTGACAGCAAAGAGAAGAATACAAGTCATCCTGCCTGACTTTGTCAGGTTAATTTGATTCACTACAGCTGGCTGCATTCACTGACCAAGCAACATCACAGCAGGGGGATAATTCGGGGCGTGTGTTTTGTACATCTTTGGCAGGTGTCAAGGTGCATTCTCAAGCTTGTCACTCAACAGAGTGCCCTTTAGATAGTTTATTATTTCATGTAATTACGATTACTACATGCTGATGTGCCACCATTATGAATAGCCTCTGGCTACCTTCACTTGCTAAGATTTGATGTGGAAGGACGAGTTGTCAGCAGAAAGCACCCCAGGCTGTGAAGTTGCTGCATTGCTCCAGATAAAAGGGAGAAATGACACGCACAGGTAGAGGGAAGACTAGGTCGGTGAACCCTATTAGTGTCATGGAACAGAAACTAGGACCGGGCCAATCATCCCAACCTGGGGTGTTTGAGTATTTCAGAACCCCCCTCAGTGCATAGATTCCACATAAACATTATGAGGAACTTTTTGACTGTAAGAACTATTCAACAGTGGAGCAGTTTGCCTCAAAATGTGGTGTATTCTCCATCTTTGGAGGTCTTTAAACAGAGGTTGGATGGCCATCTCTCAGAAGTGCTGTAGTTGTGGATTCCCACATGGGCGAGGGTTGAACTAGGTGGACCTTGTTGCCTCTTCCAACTCTAGGATTCTATGTTTCTGCATATGAAGAGAGCAATGATAAAGTGTCTCCCATTTACACACTTTTTCCTTTCCCTTGCTGGTGAAGAACTAGTTTCTAGCATGTTTTCTGTCTTTCCCAATAGCTAATCTTAATTATAAATAGTGAGAAATGTATACCGGAAACTGATTGTCACAACAGATGAAACCTCCAAATGCTGCTGGACTGCACCTTCCATCATTCCTCACAATTTACTATCCTGTTTAGGGTTGCAGTCCAATGCCCACCTGGAGATCTGATTATCCTCCCCCCTCTCCCCACTGTAGAGAGAGAGAGTGATCTGTTTCAGTATACAGAAAGCACGGAACAAACATTTCCATTGGATCCTTTGCAAATGGAATGTGAGCCATTAGAGGATTTGCACCCCACTGTGCTTTGTTTCCCTTTTCCTCTATCTTCCTTTTCCCCTTTAGCCACTGTCACATCTAATCACTCTGGCTTTTGCCTGGGCTGAATGAGCATTGAAACTGAAGCAGGTTCATGAACTTTTTTGAGCAGGTGCTGGCTTCCTGTCATGTCCGCACTGCCACAAGCAGATTAGCATAATGGCGTGATGCACTGTTTGTGGTGGCAACCACAGATGGAGGCAGCAGCCTGACAACAACTGGCCTTCACCCAATTGCTGGTGCTTCTGTTGCTAGGCTTGTGGAGACATTGTTTCCTGGACCACATAAATGTTGGAAGTTTACCCTTTCACATTGTAGGCAATCACATTCTTACAGCCTGGTCCCCCTCTTCTTCATCAGTCCTAAACAACACAAGAAGTTGCTTATACCATCAGAACATTCATTTGTCTACTACATTGTCAACTCATTCCTTGAATGAGGCTGATATTGATTTTTAAGGTGGCATGGTCCACTTTCTGTTGATATATAAATACTGAGGTATAGCTCCCACAATATTCTTGAACCATTTCCTCTTCCATATATTTCTTTCTTCTGTGGTATCTTTATATAAATTAGATACCAACCCTTTAGTTGTTGAAGATGGGGAAATACATGCAGACTCAAGTCTGGTCAACACTCTTGGGAAACTATCCCCCAAATCCATCAAAGCGTCTTACCCCATTGTACACGCTATTAAAATGACCCTCTTCAGATGCTGGAAATTCTGAAATCTTCTTCCCATTTTCCACCAGAGACCCTAGTTTGCTTTGCTGCCTATATGAGCAGCATTGTCAACCCATTAATGCCCATCTGCTGTCTTGTTTGCAAAAACGCCGTTCATGTCCTAACCTTTCCCCTTCTCCTATGCACCACTTTCTTTGAAATCCTTCCTGCCTTGAAAACCATCCCCTTCTCCTTCTTTTTCTTTTTTTCAGACAGCCTGTCTTTCAAATTAAGCACCTGAAGAGCAAAGGCATCTCCTGACCTCAGAAGTGCTCCAACTGCAGGAAAAAGACCATAGGAGTCAACAGGGCATGGCTGTTTCTGAAGATGGCTATTACAGACATACTTAAAGATCATGAAATACACCTTAGCAGCCTTCCCTATTCTGAGCTAAAGTACATTGAGAGCACATTCTCTCTTTATTTTACTGAAAGCCAAGAGAGGCAGCACCAATCACAACAGAAGATATTCCTACTGGTCTGGAAGCCTATAATCTCTATTGGTATTCTAAGTTGGTCAGAGCTCATCTGAGGCCTTACCATAAAAAATAGATTTTATTTAACAGCAGGGAGACTTCTGAGAAAACAAATGTAGATTTGGATGTATTCTTCAAAGGCCATGCAAATTAACTGTAAAAGATGCTGGGCATGGTGTTTAACCTTTTTATTGCATTCGATAGGAGATTCCTTGCAGTCAGGGAGAATTTCATTTGGTCTGAATTTTGAAGTGAATTGATCTAATTTATTCCTACAGTAACAGGCAGATGAGAATATAATTAGGTTTTGGATTGCACACTTCTCTAAATTTTGTAATACAGTTCTGTGTTCAAACACTGCACATAAAAATGGCTACAACCCTAAAAGCTGCATCCCAACATATAGGGAAAAGTTGAGAACAGAAAAAAAAGCAACATGCATATAAGTCAAGTGATTGTTAAAGGTTTAAGAAGCCCTTCAGATGTCTGCAAAGATCTGGAAACCTGGAAATCTAAGGGCAGGAAGATTAATGATTTTGGGCTCACCCTTTTTGCATTAATATTTGAACTGAACCTAATATTAATTAATGGCTCACAGCTGGATAATTCAGAATGAAAATTTCCTTCTATAAATAATTTTGGAGGCAAGTATGTGATGATTTCCAACTCATTTAGATCAACAATGCCATCTTTTTGAGTTGATGCAATGGCTGGTAGTGATCATCAGTCACTAGTTTTTTTCTCTACAGTTGTCCAATGTCATTAGTAGAAATTCTGGTACTCATTTAAATTTTGATCAGGCACTATTAACATGAGACAAGCAGATCAAATGGAATCCCTTACTACAATCTGATCTGATCTGAAACGGAAGGTCTGTTCAGAAGAACTATTACAACGAAGGCATAATCAAGCCCAAGTGTCCAGTACTGAATTAGCGATACAATTATATGAACAATTAATAGATTATCTTAGACCTCTTTATATGGAAAAGGTACCACTGTTAAAGAACTATCGGATTAAAAGAGGTAACAAATGCTTTGATGAAGACTGCAGGAAAGTGAGCAACCAGATGGCAAAAGCGATAAGATCTCACTGCAAAAGCGGTTCTTCTAAGATCCCCTCTGAATTTTACAAACTTCAGAAAAGGTACAAAAGATTAATCAGTGGAAAAAGAGGGCCTGTTATGAGGAACAGAGGAAGAAATTAGGCCTTGCTCTTTTGGGGGAAAAAATCCAAACAAATTCTGGAAATGCAAGTCTGCAGGAGAGATTTACTCCTGTTCTAGAGACCCATATTGTGAAATCCAAATGGCAAACTGTTTTAGGAAGGTATTTAATGAGCCCAGTCTCTCTAATTCTCCTTTTGATACCTGTGTTGATTGTAATTGGAAGCGCTGCTGGGAAAGAATTTTGGAGGACGGGACCAAACCATTTGTTCCGAGATTAAAAAATGGAAAAGTTCCGGGACAAGATGGGCTTCTACTAGATTGTTCTTGGATTGTTACTGCATTCTTATTTTCCTTAATTAACATCTCTAGCATTTTACCTTCTAGCTGGTCTACAGCTATTGTAGTTCCAGTTTTTAAAAAGGGACCTATGAATGATCCACACTACACACCAATTAGCCTGTTAGATGCACCAGGGTAGATTTACGCTAAGTGTGTTCTCAAAAAAATGGAATACTGACTTAAGGATCATGCTCTGCTTGCTCCGGAAAAGGGTGGGTTCCATCCAGGTCAGCCAACTCAGCCAACTGCTTCCTGCTGAAATACATCATTGGTAAATACTTGGCTGGAATTGTAAAACATGTCTATGTGGCTTTTATTGATCTGAAAGCCTTTTGACTCTATTAATAGAGAATGCCTCTGGAGCAAACTGTAATCTATGGGCATTGATCCACAACTTCTAAAATGTGTAAGGATTCTATATTCTGGGGCATTCCTTCAAGTCAGAATTGATGATAAACATCTATCAGACTCTGTACCTGTCGCAAAGGGAGTGAGAAAGGGTGCTTACTTGCTCCACTTTTGTTTAACCTATTCATTAATGACGTAGCAGAGTTCTTAAAAAGTGACTGTTACTTTCCAGTTAAAGTGGGAAGCCAGAAATATTCAGTCCTCCTTTATGCAAACGATGCTGTTCTGGTTTCTTATACTCAGCTGTATTTACATAGATAGTTGAAACAGTTTAGCCTGTGCTGTAAAAATTCTGAGTTCTTTTCTATTAACTACCAAGAAACCAAACTTTTGTTTGGCAAATCTAAACAAACCCTTTATTGATCACTTGATGGAAGGAAATACCTTCCTTTAAGTACCTTGGGGTAGTTTTTCAGTGGACTGGTCCATAGTCCACCCATGTTCATTCAAGTATTCTGTTAGCCACTAGAACTTTAAATGAACTATGACTGTTCTATCACACAAAAGGGGGAAGGCTGGTTCAATGTACTTTAGAACTGTGTAGGATTAGAGTTATCCCAAAACTTATTTTTGTACCAAGGCTCATTAGAAAGAGCTCAAAATTAATCTTTACATATGGTTCTGGCATTTCCTGTATCTACCAAATTAGAATTTGAACTATCGATCATCAAGCAAAGGAAGTATCATATCAATAGTTCATCATTTAAACCTTTAATGGGAAATTTAAACCTCATCTATCTCAAGGTTGATACAGTTTTCTCTCCACTCACTTTTGAAAAAAGCGATAGCCAGACAGCTCTTGTTATGGCAGGACTGATGAGACATGCTTGGATGTGATTGCTGTGAGTCTCATTTTAGATTCAGTGTATCTTCACTGCACAGTTGATAGCACCTTGATACCACCTCAACTATCACAGCTCCATCCTACAGGATCTTGGGATTTATAACTGGATGAGGTCCTCAGAGTTCTGTGGTCTCTGGTTCTGTAATTCTGAGAAGTGCACTAGGTCACTTAAAAACAGAGATAGGCAACTGCAATGGGTGCACTTCCAGGAATAGTGATTTTCTTTCATGGGGGATCTAAAGTAGCTCAGGGAGCCACCAAAATGTCCCTGTGCATCTGCTGCACAACTCCCATCCCTGTATTCAAGCAACAGAACAGAATCAAGAGGTGTGAAAATAGAGGAGAAGGAACGTCAGTGTCTTCATGCAAGGTCAGAACTACAACAATGCCTGGGCGAATAAGAAGTTTTTTCTTCCTAGCTGAAAGACATCAGTGTTGAGTGTCCATGTTGAGCAGAAGTGAGCATCCTTGCAGATGACATTCCAGAAATGGAGTACCAGCAGCAGCATGCCTTCTCCTGCTATCTTCCTCCCTACTTCACCTCCTTGGCTTCTCAAAAATTTCCATAAGGATTTTGAACCAGGAAGCCTGTGGTGCTTGATTCAGAAGACATCTGATCATTACAAGCATGACAACTTCTATTCTAGTCAGTTAATACTGTATTTGGCAACGTGAATACATCTCGTCCCCTGATGGCTTATCTTGCAGACCCTTTGTGTTGTTGGTTGGGATTCTAGATTTGTGAGGATTAAAAAGCGAGCGCCAAGCTCTGAACCTGTGGTGCACACAATCCACTGTAGAGAAATCAAATTGGGGGAAGGTCTAATCCCACTTCTTATTCGTTTTTATTACACAGCAGGCAGCTGAGCTGCTTAATGCTTCCCCAGCATTTGATGCTCTGAGAAACATCAGGTAAACTGCAGGCTGGTGGCTTACTCTTAATTTTCTTCTGAGCTCTCCCTTGGCACAACCCACATGCAAATAAAATCCCCCTTCCCTTCTACCTATAAACCACATAGCAATGAAATGGAAGTCTCCACTGCTTTATTAATATCAGTCTACAAGATAAAGATGTAGGGGAGGGAAGGAACCTTATGAACCAGAGAATAATTATTTTTGAAAAGAGGAGAGGGTGTCAAACTAACCAGAAGAACATAGCATGGCATGATATTGTGCCTTTAACAGCAACTGGATCTTAAAAACCCACAGATGAAACTAGAGAACTCGATTCAAACACTGATCATGGTAGCTTTAGATCTACTGCCCAGCATTTCCTTCCCCACCTCATCATAAAAAAATGAGTTTTCAAATGGACTGATATCTTCAGTGAACTCATTATCACATGTTCAGCCTGAGCCACCTATTTCCGAAGTGTACTTCCCAGTCAGTAAGCAAGTAAAAAAAAAAATTCACACCACCTATAGTGTGATCTTCTCCCCACCTCCAGTCTCAGTTAATCTTAGCAAGTTGCAGTTGCTGAGTAAGGACTGATACGGAACCAGTGTCAGGGCAATATCACTGCAGCCTGAATAGAGACAGGAACAACAAGAGAAGCTGCAAGAAGAAACAGAACTGAAGGATAAAGCAGAAGATTCGGTGAAAAAGCAGGTCAGAGTCTTATTACCCTAAGAGGTGGGGATGTTGGGATCTATCCACAAGGCTCGCGTCCCCTTAGAATTTGGGAGAATTATATTTCAAAGGAGGCCTACAAGAGGAGAGTAGTGGCAGGATCTTTTCATCTATGTAAACCAGTACTAACTGTAGGGAGGATTCCCGTTAAAGTTAGCAAAATATTTTATTTGAATTGACAAACATACAAGAAATCAGACACTCTTATGAATTATACAAGGCTATTGGAAAATGAGGCAAGACAAGCTGGCTAGAGAGAGAGATGGGTGGAAAGGGTGATAGCCACCAGTCCTGAAGAAAGGGTCCCAGCAGAGTGGCTCAGATAGGGTCTAAGGGTAACACAGAGGAACGCCAGCCTGGGGCACCACATACAACATACTAAGTCCAATGTACTCCAAAAGGCTGATGGCAAAGCCAGGGGTTTTTTATATCCTATTTCATGCCCTAAATGGGTGCAATGACAAAGCCATAATGGCTTTCCTACAGGATTAACAAAGGGGTCTGGAATGGGCTGATCACTTAACTCCAGGCTGCAACCTGGTAGAAAGTGAACACAGTTGGTGATGGAACTAGCAATGTGTGACTGCGAAAAGGAACCTTGAGAGGTGTCCAAATGTGCTGTTATTGTGGGTGAAACTGATACTTTGGGGATGAACATTCTCCCTCTGAATGTCTGCCTGCTCGGCTGGTATATTTGAAACAAAAAAGTTATTGCCAAAACACTCAAGCCATGGACATTGTCTCCTCAGAAAGGAACTGGCCCAGTAGAAAGCTGAGAATGGAAGGGAGGAAGTGGGGAGCCATGAAACAGCATATTGTTTCCCAAGCAACAGTTTAATGCTTGTTAGTTCCTGCCTTCATCAATAACCACAATCCCATTTTCTCCAAAGAGATGCATCTCCAGCCTGTATAAAGAAGGAAGAAAGGCCTCTAGATGTACATCTGTATCAGCAGCGTGAAGCCTGTATAAATCACAGCGCTGTTATCAGGGGTAAAATTAGCTCCTGTTACTGACAGCATCAATCACTCATTCCTGCTCTAATCTCTACCATGGGAAAGATTTACAAGCAACTGATGAAAGAGAGGGGAGGGGAAATCAAAGCCATACAGGGAGGAAAGAAAAAAAAAAAATCAAAGCTGAGATAACAAAAGTATATGCGGGACTAGGAAAAACAAACAAAATGAAGGTTACTGGGAAAGAGAGAATCATTATCCTGCGAGATTATTTTCTGTTTAACCCGGTGGGCCAATGTTCTTTTAAAGAAGTGGGAGAAAAAGATATATTACTGATCAGGCTGGACGTTATTCCAGTCAAGGATGTGCTTTTGGAGAAGAAAACAAGGACTGCATGGTAATGATGATGATTTTCAGAAAAAAAAGGCACTGTTGGCTGCAGTCCCATTGTCACGTAGGGGATAATCCGTACTCTAAGGAACACATTCTGAAGTTAACCGTAGTTTATTTACTGGAACAACTTGGGTACCAACAGCACATTTTCACAGAAGTTGCCAAAACTGACTTGTACAGCCATCATACTCTTTTATAGCCAAAATCATAAACTCTGTGTGTGGCCTCCAAGAAAGAGATCCAATATCACATGGCATCCTGAGACACCGTCCCCTGGGAAACCATGGCATTGCACACTTGGTGTGCATGTATCTTTTTTAATTGCTTTATCTTTTATACAAACCACGCTGGGGATATGATTCAAGTGCGGCTTCAAAGAGAACTGGTATAATAAATATTAATATATTTGTTTGCATTGTGTCATTATTCCTATTTTCCCGTGAGGAAACAAACAAGAAATCTGTTTGTTGCAAAAGAATGGAGGTCTCCCCCTTTTTCTTGTAGCTTAGTTTCATCTTTAAAAAAAACAACAAAACAAAACAGCAACTCACTTTTGAACTCACCCGTTGATCAAAAGAGGATTTGGGCTTTACTGAGAGAAGCAGAAATAAGTACTTAGGTTGCTCTTGCAGGTATCACTGCCAACCCTTCGTATCTACTTAGAATGAAAGACCTGCCAAAAGCTTTGAAGGATCATCAAAAGATTATTCCTAATCCTCATTTGTCTGACGTGAATCATATTTCAGCGTATTTATTTATGTGCTCAGCAGCTGTGTCCAAGCTCCCAAAACCTTTCCAGTGGGAACATTTTCTTGCCCCTTCGCAAGGCTTGGAAATATAACTTCATGGACTCCAGCGCCTAGAAATCATCTAGTGAGTATGGCCACTGCATATGCTGGCTGGGAGATTCGGAGAGTTGTAATCTAAAAAGTAAATTTTATCATCTCTGCCTCCTTCCACTGACTCCAAAAGTTCCAGCTTCCAAAGATTGTCAGAACTCTTGCTTTTCAGATAAGGTTGTGGGGCTCTTTATTGCCAAATCATTTTTAACTTCCTAGAAGCTGCCTGATCAAATTCTCTTAACGATTCTTTGTACTTTTCAATCTGTTTCTTTAGTCCATTTTGCAAGTTATTATACAGCTGCTTTTTAGAGCTTTGTGTTAAATGTATCATTTCAGGTATAACTTTATACACAGTTTACCGGGGGGAGACCCATTATACTCAGTAGCCCTTATATCTAAATAGACATGTATAGGATTGGTCTGCAAAAGCCCCCCAAGTTTTAAGACTGGCCATAGATGCAACTCATTTCTTCATTTCTAGTATATTTGTAATTTAGCAATGCAATCCTATGCACATTTACTTAGAAGCCCTGTTGAATTCAGTGTGGCTTACTCCCGGGAAGATAGATACAGAATTGCATCTTCTTGTGTTCAGTACATTTACAACCCATCTTTTCTCTAAAAAGTTAAGGGGATATCATAGAATCGTAGAGTTGGAAGAGACCGCAAGGGCCATCGAGTCCAACCCCATCCAGCCTCTATTTAAAAACCTCCAAAGAAGGAGACTCCACCACACTCTGATGCAGCATTTAGCGTCAGAAGTTCTTTCCAGCATGTTGCAGTAAATCCTGAAAGGGACTTTGTGAGGTTAGATAGATTGAACAGCTCATGAGTAACCTGTGGGCTTCATGGCTGAGTGAGCAGAACCTGAGACCTTCCATGTCCTCCTCTAAACTCTAAGACAGGGGAAGGCAACCTGGTACCATCCCACTCTTTTGGATTACAACTTGCCTCAGCCAGGTTCCATAGGCTTTCAGCCTAAGTTACCAAGCTTCATTATTTTGGTCACCATCATGCAAAACAGAGAGGCCATCTTTCTAACACACATACCATCATACACAAACACACTGCCATTCACAATGTCACAAAGCATTGGCTGCATAATAAGATTCAGCATGCTAATATCTACTAATGTAATTTTAGGCAGATAACGCCATCTCAGCATTTCCCCCCTCTAATATCATTATTGACAGATTGATTTTTGCATGAATGGTGCTGAGAATCACCTTCAAAAGAGTCTTTGAGAACGCAGCAAACATTAAGGCAAAGCAACTGTGGCTGCTTGAGTTATACCTGTCCAGTACAGTTGCCAATTCTCTGGGTATAAGCTGACACCCAAGGAAATTGTTTTGCTTCCCTGAAGGTCTCCAAGTGGAGAGACAAATTTCAGGGGGAATGGTGCTGGAGGAAGAGAAAGTTTGATATGTGTGGACAAGGTGGCTTTAAAGCCTGGGCACTCATCTTCCCCTGTTCCGAACTGGCACCTGGGCTCCCTAGTTCAGCACAAAGGTGTTTTGATGCATTTTGTGCTTGGACAATGTCAGTGCACCAAAGAGCAAGTTGCAAGGGATAAAAAAAACAGGGGATACATTTCCAGTGTATGCATTTTCTTGGGCTGATCGTGCCCAAGATAATTTGTGGAGCACCAAGGACATGGTCCCTAAGATCCTTCTCACAGAGGCCCTGGCAACAATTGTGTAGCAGGCCTTGGAAAAAACTCCCCTTGTAGGCTGACAGGGAGTCTTCCACAAGCCCAACAGCAGTGACATACCTAGAAAAGCCTCCTCTCTTTTGTCTGTGTTATGCAAGATGTGAGTCCTAGTGGGTTTAGCAGAAACTGTTACAACTGCCCAATGGATTTTGCTGCCTTCTCAGCTCTCAAAAAATTATTTCCCTCACCCCACCATCTCTGGATTACTGCCCAATAGTAGTCTGTTCCTAATAGATTCAGCTCCTTAGATTGTTCCTTTTAAGATCAGGCTAAAACCTAGAGTGAATTCACTAGTCCACTTATGTGGAAGCTATCAACCACCAGTGGCTGTGAGTAAGACTATGAGGGATGTTGGCTCCTCAGAACAGGACTTCATCAAGTGCTGGATATAATAGCCCAAATGTTATAGAGAGAGCTGGTGAATAGTACAGGAACCCAACAATGGGAGGAAAAATCCTTAAATAAGTAACAGGGCAGGACCTTTGCCCTAGATTACTGACATAATTTTTGTGTGTTTCACCAATATTTTCACCGATGGCATTCACCCCCTGAATACCAAAAAAATGAAGGAATGATATGCATGCCACTACTGAGATCTGTAGAAGACCAGCAAATGCACAGGATAAATGAGATCCTTACAACAGCAGCAGTTCAGTGGGTGAACGTTCCCAGTCTGACCATTTTGCTAATACTATTGGGAAATGATTGTTTGCATTTCTGGAGCTTCCGAAAGAATTTACAGTGAGCTACCGTGGATCACACTCCCAGTTCATCAAAGCTCATAAACAGCTCTGATTGTGTGGATATCTTGACTTTAGCAGCAGCCCTGACTGATATTAGACGCTCTATGTTAATTCAAGAATCCATTCATCAAGCGCACAAGCACGATGGTGGGGAAGAATGATATTTCCCATAAGTGGTTTGGAAATTTCTAAATGGAGTAGGCAGCACTAAGAGACCCAAGATGGATAACTCCATTACAGAGGGCTGCATGAGTCTTCCTGGTACCCCCCAATCACTAATGGATGACTAATATACTCGCCTCTTGCAAAATGGTGGCAGCACAATAGCGTATGATCTTAAGAGCTCCAGCGTCTCAAGGTTTTATCTGTTTTTTTTTTCTTTTTTCCGTCTCAATTTACTTACCTGTTTTATTTGCCTAGCTTTTTAAAACTCTTCCTTACTTGTTTTATTTTTTGTTGTTGTATGCCTTCAAGTCACTTCCCACTTATGGCGACCCTAAGGTGAACCTATCATGGGGTTTTCTGGGGGCCAAGAGTGTGCAACATGCCCAAGGTCACCCAGAGGGTTTCCATGGCTGAGCAGAGATCTGAACTCTGGGCTCTAGAGTCACAGTCCAGAGCTCAAACCACTATAACACACGGGCTCAAGATTTGATTAACACGGATCCTCCAAATTTCCATATTATCCCTTTCATTCTGCGGGAAAGAAGAGACTCAGCAAAGCCACCTTTGGCCAAACCCTTAGCCTGAAGGCTCATTATGAAGTAAAACCTAGGCCAAGAGAGCTGGATGATTTAAGTGAATCTTTAATGTATTATTAGTCTATGGTAAAAAGGGGGGCTGGTGCATGACTGGGACCATTTCTGCCCCACAATGTTATAGAGCTATTATTCCACTTTCAACATCCTATGGAATCCTGGGATTTGCAGTTTAGGAAGGGACATTGAGAATTCTCAGCCAGAGAGCCCTTTGGCCTCAGTAAACTACAAACTCTAGCATTCCACAGGATGTTGAAAGTGGAATAACAGCACTACAACAGTGGAGTGCAGAAAGGCCCTCTCTCTGCGTTGTTTCATTCTCTCCTCTCTCACACAAGTTTCCTAGGCTGTTTTGGGAAGGAAGACAATTGGTGCTGTTTTACGCCCATTGAAGTGGCAAGCAAGGTTACCCTCTCATCAATTAAGTGTCTTGTCTACTGTTTCCAAAGGTTGACTGAGCCAATCATTAAAGAAAAGAAACAATTCATCAGACTTAGCTCTAACGGACCCAAACAAGCAAGGCAGTCCACATAACTTCTTTAATGAACCTTATTTTGTCAAAATCAGATTCAACTGACTCAACAACCATTATGTTATGTTGAAGTAGCAGACCTCGCCGGCTCTTCTCTATGGATAACTTGTCCCTTTCCTCAGATGGATGACAAACTAAGCCCCAGGCCATTATCACACTGGGAGGAGTAATAAACTAAGGTCAAGAAACCACTAAATACTGTGCTAATTGGGTTTCAGCATTTCTGTAAAAGAAGGAAGGCTGCATTGGGTGCCTCAGAGGCCTTATTTTCATTTAGGAGGCTAATTGCTGCCTTCAGACTGTGGATAGGCACTGATACAATTAAGTGTTCCTTCACACACAAAAATATACTTCACCTAGAAAACAAGAAGTTTCAAGGGAAAGGCTGTTTGTGCACCTGTCTGCTTGTTGGTCTCTCTCTAATCATCTATCAGGGGAGGAGGAGTGATTGTGACTTGGTTTTGGCCTATTAGATTGTAGGTTTTGTTTTATTCATTTTGTTCTGAGTGGGCTGAATTGCTCAAATTGATTTTAATTTGCTTTAAAGCTGTTTTTATGGATTGAACTCTACCCACACATTCTCAGTTATAAGGTGGGATAGAAATGTTTCAATAAGCTAACAAGCAAGCAAGCAAACAAAGAATATCTATAGACAGATAGGTAGATGCTACTACACGTTCTGATTTGTAGTGGCTCTCCAGGATCCCAGGCAAGGAGAGCTTTCTCATTACCTGCTACATGATCCTTTTAAAACTAGAGCTTTGTAGGCTTCCTGGAGGCATCTGACTGGCTGGACCAGCTGGTCCTTTGGTCTGAGCCAGCAAGACTATGATCTCTACCACTAATATGTGATCACTCTTATCCGTAAAATGTCCTGACGCACCATGGTCTCATACCTCCACATACTCTTGACTCACACTTTTCAAGGGATGGAGGTTTCACATTCCTGAAACATTAGTCAACCCACCTATCCACCCACCCGCAGTCTCACCTGCTGGGGAAAAACATTTATAAGATCTGTTTTCAATCTGGGCCAAATTTTGCAAGTGTCAAGGCATCTTTGTTTTCTGTATTTTCAAAAATCATCAGTAATTTGAGATAGGAGGGAGCTGCAGTAAAACTGCAGCTCATATTTCATCCCTGATCTTCCATCAGCCACTGCCAAGATGGTTCTTTCTCCTATCTCTTGTTATCTTCTCTGGACACACTGATGTAACCATATCTCTCTGCCTTGAGGTGTTCATCTGGTGCCTTGAGCAAATCGTGGGAGAGGAAGGTCTGAGTGCTCCACAGATCTTCTGCAACTAATCAGCATAACAACATCTCAAGAACGACAAGTTGCCCACTATTTAGATAGCCAGACACATAGATACTTGTCAGTTCCTACTAAAGTAGACCATTTGAAATGAGTTGGACTTGTTTATCACTGCTTAGGTAAGTCCTATTGATTCCAATGGGTCTGTTCTAGTTGAGGATGATACTGGATTTTCTCTTCACATTTTCTTGAGGATGAATGGAGACAGTTCAACTGGCAGCATTTTTCTAGGAGGTGAAAAATTAGACAGAGAAGCTCTAGATACTCAATTTGCACATTTATCATTCTCTTCCCACAGTCTCCAGAGACATATAATAGTAACTTCCTTTACAAAAATTTAAACTACATTCATGCGAACAGAGATGGGGAGAAGCAAATAGCTGCCACAAAAAGGAACTTAAAATTTTTGATTGCATGATCTATAGAAAGCTGGCAGTGAGTCGTCACCAGACATATTGAGGAGGCAATGAAAAGATGACCTTTCTCAGGATTAGGGCTCTTCTTTAACTGTGCAGTTAAACTGTGCTTTCTACCATGTCTCCCTTCTTGCCCAATAGGTAATTTTAATTCTAAGTAGTGATAAGATCAGATAAGCCACTGAATTTACATGGTAGGATAGGATTCAAAAGAATTAAGGATGGTGAGTTTGGAAGCATTAAGTTTCCTGTTTAAAATCTTGTATGTGAGATATTTCAGATGCGGGACAGATATTTGCCTGAAAGAAAATCTGAACTACCTCTGCAATATGAAAATGAGACCTTGAAAGTGTTACTTTTCAAGACTGCAGGTCCCAGAATTCCTCAGCCAGCACAGGAGATTCTGTACGTTATGGTCCAAAAAATAACTCCTCCAAGTTCTGATCCAGTGTGTTCATTCTGTACAGAGAAAGGCTCCTCCCATTTATGGGAGAGACTTGGATCCAATGGATGCTCCTGATGGAGAAAGAGGCCTTAAAAAAGAGAAACAAAACCTTTCACAATTTATGAACCAGCTCCTGGGATGTCCTTTGGTTTACAGATGGCCAGTGCTTCCTAGGATGTATATAATTGGTTTGACAGACTAAGCAGGTTTACCCAGGTCCATCTTCAGGTCCTGTTCCTTCCCGTGGTCTCTTAGCTGCTGATTCCGTGCCCAGAGTTCAAGGGAAATAACAAGATTGTAGAGATAGTTTCTAATGCAATTAGCCAACCCCTGCCAAGTCAGCCAATAAGAGCACTTTGTCAGTCCATAACAACCCTGGAGGGTGGAAGAGGAGCTGCCACAATAATGCCTTTAATTGTACTTAGTGTTTCATTAAGTACAATTAGATGTAAAACATCAATGGCACCATTTGTTGTGGTTTTAATTACACAAAGGGCAAGCTCAAGAAGATTTGATTATTGTCATTGTTGCATGCCTCCCAGTCGTTTCCGACTTAGGGCAAACCTAAGGCAAACCTAGTGCAGGTTTTTGTTTTTGATTTTTTGGCAAGATTTGTTTGGAGGGGATTTGATTTTTCCTCCCTCTGAGGCTGAGAGAGTATGACTTGCCCAAGGTCACCCAAAGGGCTTCCGTGGCTATTAGAACCCTTCTGAGTTTACCTCCCTCCAGGAAGGGAGGAAGCCACTGTAAAACAGTGGCCCCAAGTCCCATCCCAGCAAGGCAGCCCAGAAGGCTACCACAGGACCAGATGAACTGCATCCCAGAGTACTGAAGGAATTTGCTGGCATACTTGCAGAACCACTTCACTTTTTTTTAAAGATAGAAATCTTGGAGAACTGGAGATAAGCAAAAATTGTCCCTCTCTTCAAAAAGGGGTAAAGAGGAGCTCCAGGAAACTGCAGGTCAATCAGCCTAACCTCGCTACCTGGAAAAATATTAGAAAGGGTCATACAAGAGTTTGTATGCAAGTATCTTGATGATAATCAGCAGGAGTCTGCATGGGTTTGTCAATAACAAATTCTGCCAAACTAAACTTATATCTTTTTTTTAAAAAAATCAGGCACTAGTTTAGTAGATGGTAGGAATGCTGTGGATGTCATTTATCTGGATTTCAGCAAAGGATTTGATAAGGGCACCCATAATATTTTCAATAGAAAACTGATTAAATATGGAATAGACAGAAACACCATCAGGTGGATCCATAATCAGTTGGAAAACCCTGCTCAAGGAGTCTTCATCAATAGCTGTGCTTCAACTGGAAGGAAGTCTTGAGTGGAATGCCTCAGGGTTTTATCCTAAGGCCCCAGGAGGAATGACCAGGTCTAATGGTTTTAAGTTACAGGAAGATTTCCTAGAGAGGTGGTGAGGTCACCTGCTCTGCACATCTTCAGAAAGAGGCTGTAAAGCTACCTGCTGGCAATGGTTTAGCAGGAGATCCTCCTGCCCCCCGATGGCCCATGAGGCCCCTTCCAACTCTATGATTTTATTAACCTCTTCAACACTATTGCCACCAGAAGAGCACCAGACATGTGAGCAAGCAAGGTAGTGGTAGAACTTTTTTCCTCTCCCCACCACCATTGTCTGCTCATTCACTGAGGAGATGAGCAGATAAGTAGGCAAATAGGTAGTAGCACCTCCTTTTCAACACTGTGGATCACTGGCTCATATTCTCTTGATCACAAGAGAAAGACCAGTGAACCACTGGCATGCAATGCTGAAAAAGAGCAGCCGAGAGTTTGTGGAGCTCTTGGTAGTGGGCTGCCCAGAGAAATGTAGGTCTTGTTAGAAGTCCAACTCACTGCTCACTTTCTGCTGCCCCCTGCACTTGGTCTCCAGCCAGCAGCAGTGCCTTTCCTTCAATAAAGGGAGATGTTCTGTACTCCTGAATAGCAAGATTAGAGATTCCAACTTAACTCAAAGCGACAAGACTGTTGGCACATGCTGGGGACTCTGCAGTATTATTAAACGTGCACCTCAGAGCTGCGGCCGAAGGAAGCATCAAGGGAAAAAAATATCTTTATTTGTCTCTTTTCCAATTACATCATCAGTCCTTCAAACATTCTGTTTTCCCAGAGATAACATTCTAAATAGTTCCATTAAAGCAGACAGGTGTGGGATTTATCTCTTCCCCCCTCAGAAGCTCCTGTCACCATTCTCCCTGTGTTATTGATCTTCAAGAAATGGATTGCAACATAAGGAGAGGGTGGTGGAATATGGAAAGAGTGAAGGCCGTTCCATAAGTTACATGGCTGCAGACCTTGGTTTTGCAACCAAGCATACCTCTATAGCACAGGACAGTAGGCAAAGCAAGAGACAACAGGTCTAACGTGTGTGTATGGGGGGGGGTCAACAATAGTCCTTAGCCATTCTTCTGAACCGTTGCCAACCCATCAGCTCTGTAGGAGAACAGCACTATACATGTGCCACGTTACCTGTGGCCCTAGCTTGCCTGCTTCTCTCAGGGGCAGTGGAAGATACTGCAATGGTTCATTGTCTCCCTTCATACTTGGTCTTTCAATACTTGTTATGCATTAAGTATAGATTATTTCACTGTAATATTTATTTTTTAATTTAAACATTTTCAACCTGTCCTGCATCATAACATCTCGGGATAACATAGAGACCAAAAACAATTTAAGACCATTGGAAACAATAAAATGGAATGCACCTTAGGTTTATCAAAACATGGGCCGTAGGATAGGATCCTCTACCGTAACTGAGAGTATCAGGCCTGTTTCAGGGGTATAAGGAAAACTGTGTGGTGTATGGAAAAGAAAAAGTCAGGGGACTCTGAAACAACAACTTCTGTGGGCTGGGAAGCAATACAGAAATACTTTGCAGAAATAATAAATAAATACATGTGTCATGCAAATCTTTTCTTTTTCCTTGTGCAGTTGTTGATTGCTCTCCTGTGCCCCCCCGCAAAAAAATCAGTCCCCTTGTCTTCCATCCACCCCCTCACAAGCTCTTTAGGTTGCCTCTAGTCTATCAGCAATGACAGTCACCAAGCCTCCAAGGAGCAAATCTTGGCAAGCTCAGGCTAGATTCTGACAGCTAGTTTATTCTGGAGAGGGATCCATGAGTTTCATTTCCCTCCAGATGCAATCTCGTTTGCTTTCATAAAATTGTTCCTCTGAGGCTTTTAGAAGGCTTAGAGATGACAGAGGTGCCAAACTTTTAGAGGAGAGGCAGGGGAAAGAAAAGGAGCAGGCAGCTAAATAGCTTGTTCTTAATTGCTTTGGTTAACTGCAGAAATACAACGGAGGCACAAGCTACTGAAGGCACACCGGACACTGGCAAACCAAATTTCACTTCTCAGACACAAAGAATGTCAAAGTAACAGAGGATAACACAGCCCAAATTCTTCCCTTCAGATTTTCTGTCCCTCCAAGTCTCTGTCCTGTTCTGAGAAAAGAGAAGGAAGCAGGATAGAAGAGCTACTGTTAATTATCAAAGGAAGAAGAGGTGTGTGGTGGTAATAGGTGATTGCCTGTTGTGAGGAACAGAAGCAGTGGTGTGCGGACCTGATAAGATGTCTGGAGAGGTACGCTTTCTCCCCAGCGTGAAGATCCATGATGTAACAGAGAGGCTGACGAGACTCATCAAGCTCTCCAACTATTATCTTATCCTTTTGATCCATGTTGGAACAACTAATATTGCAAAATATAGCTATCAACATATTGCAAGGGAATATAGGGCTCCAGGGAGGAAGCTCAAGGATCACAGGACACAGCTTATTTTTTCATTGCTCTTTCCTGTTGAAGGACATGACCCAGGAAGAGAAAGAAGAATACTAGAAGTGAACAACTGGCTCTGCAGATGGTGCCATTGAGGAAGATTTGACTTCTTAGAACATGGTCTGCGCTTCATGAAGATGGACATCTGGCGAGAGATGAGTTCCAAGAAAAAATTCCAAGAAAAGCAGTTATACCTAAACTTTAGGAAGAACATTTTTTCTACTATATGAGCTATTCAACAGTGGAACAGATTACATCGGAGTGTGGTAGACTCTCCAATTTTGACGATCTTTGAACAGAATTTGGAATGGACATCTTTCAGGAGTGCTTTAGTTGTATATTCCTCCATGGCAGAAGGTTGGATTAGATGGCCCTTGTGGTCCCTTCCAACTCTCAGATTCAATTATTTTATTCTACTGTTTTTATTACTCTTGAAAGGGAAGCAGATTTTTTTTCTCCTTTTGCTAATACATGCTCCCCCACCCCACCCCCTGGTGAGAGCGAAGTGCTAATGTGAGTGTTATGATTAAATTATGTTAATGTGCAAATATGTACTGATTTCATCTAAAGAGCACTTTACGGTTTCCTCTATAAAGCTGCATAAACACCAGTAATCTTTTCCACCGAGGGCCTTGTTAGTCATCGGCCCTGTTTAAATCTGTCAGGCTGGAATGCTGAACTAACTCTGACATCTTTGCTTTCTAAGTAAAAGTGCTTACTCTTGGGAACCAAAAGCTTGGTTATTAACACTAAATGTGAAGCAAATGCTGTGCTTCATAGAAGAAACTGGATTCATAGCATCCCCCTCCGCAAAACACGTTTTGTTTTTTAAGAGAACAAGCTTACGGTATAAGAAAAGATTTGCCCTCTTTGGGACACACAAAGGCAGGTTCCTATGTTCTGGAATAAATACGAAATCCACCTTGGTTATGTGTGGAGGGCACAGGAAGGGACCTAGAGTGGAATGTCAGGTCAGCATCAGCTAGAAGGCAGATATTAAACCTTTTGCACACCCCTGAGTGTGAATCTATGGGCCTCAAACTTGAATGCCATTGCAATTCTGTTCTCAGGTGCTATTTGGGTTCCCGAAATAGCATGTGCACACTTTTCATACACCAAGAAGGAAGAGCACCTCAAATCTAACTGGTTGCTGTTGTTGTTCCTATTGCATTTTCAAGCATCAAGATTTCTTTCTTTTTCTTTCTTTTTTTTTAAGTAGGTGGGTGGAAAAGATCTAAAACACTAACCACTCCAGTCTTTTAAGAGTCTAGAAATTGAGTTTGCCCTTTCTTGCATCAGGTTCCATAAATTCCAAAAACACAAGGACAGAAAAATCAATGCTCAAGAAGGATAGTTCATCTACTTACCCACTGGAAGAAATGGCCTGAGTTGTATTAAATCTGTCAATAAGGTCGGTGTAGCATGTCAAACAGTGTTTTTCAGGGAGAATAACTTCTTTTTGGCTTGGTGGGGAAAATGGAAGAACCTGAAAGAATGATTTGAAGGAATAGAAGAATGATGAAGTGATCATTTGAAAGCCTCCTCACCCAACAATTGTTCTTGTTGTTGTTCTTGTGTGCCTTCAGGTCATTTCCAGTTTATGGTGACCCTAAAGGTGGACCTGTTATGGGGTTTCTGTGACTGAGAGTGTGTGAAATGCCCACGATCATCTTTGTAGTCCAAAGCTCAAACCACTACACCACAATGGCTGTCACTCTACAGCAGTGCCCTCCATTTTCTGATCCCTCTTACTGGGTTTTTACTTGGTGTTTAGACCTTCCTGTTCCCAAGGAGTCCATTCTGCATTGCTTTCCCTGTCAAGAACCTTCTGAGAAACTCATTGCATTGCACCGGATTTCCACATATGATGCAGCTGAGGCATACTTTAATTTTACTAGGGATGGGCAGTGAACTCTAGTGGGAACTTTGTACCGGTTTGTATATGTCCATTCAAAAGTCATTCATCCCAGTTTTGCATCAAGCTACAAAAATGTTACTGAAACTTTACAGTTAAAGACTTGGTTGCCTACACATTTTTGTATGCATTTTATCTTAAAACACACATTTTGGATGGGGCTGTGAGGCAAGGACTGTGTTATAAGAATGGGAGAAATAATCTGAAATATAATTGTGTGCTGATCCATGTATAAGTTCAGGAAGCACCAGCAATGATGGTTTACTCAAAAATGCAGGTGATCAAAATCCTTGAGTATCCCTATACATTACGCAATATACCACACTGCTTTTTTCAGGGTTTAACATTGTCTTGCACCCAAAGCAAGTGATAAAGATGGACAATTATCACTCCTTCCCTCAACTATTGAAGGGGTAAATGTATAGGTGATTACAAGCATTCGCTACATCTGTACCAAATGTGTAGCACCTTCGCAGAGGGTTCCTTTGCTTGCACAAACAGTTCATAAACTGATAGCTCAGGAGCAGTGAAACATCTGTGTGTGCATCCAGGATGTAACTCTTCATTGTAGGTTTGAAGTGTTGCATTGACATTTGGCAGTTTGCCATTTTAGAAGGACTGTGGAAACAGCTGACACCACTTTACAATGCAGAGATAGGATAAGGGTGCACACGTCTAAGTTGGTCTCCAGTCTGTCAGGTTCAGCTTTCCACCAATGTCATCTTCATGGAGCCACTGGTCTTTGAGCAGGAAGGCTGAGTGAAGGAAGTATTGCTTTCACAAGGAAAAGTCATTCTGCCTATTGTAAGGGGCTGGTGTTAGTTCCAGGCTTTGAAGGGGGCTTGAACAAGATTTTCTCAGTGCCCTCTTCTTTGAGTGCACCCACCTTTTCTTCTTCACCCTTCTGTGTCTTCCTCGGGGTCCATTTTGTACTGCCACCAAGAAAAAGAGGACAAACAATGTGAAGGAAATGGCTGCTTTTCCTTGCTATTGGTTGGCTCACTCAAGGCTGATAAAAAGAGCACCACAGAAAACAGACAGCAGGGCTGGGGGGCTTCTGGGTTTTGTGCTGGGAACTCTACGGCCATAGGCCTCAGCAGGTACTCAATGATACAGACTTCTGTCTCCTGTGGTAAAGTCCTTTCTTTGGGGGAAAGACCTCTTCTTCCTCTTCCGACAGGTAAAAGAATTCTGCCATGCTCCGAGGCACACTGTCTGTGATGCTCTGAAAGGTTTGCAACCAACGTTGATAACCACAGCTTGATTCTTCAAATCACTAAAGCAGTCTAGCCTTCACCACTCCTGAAAGCGACTGAGATGAATACATTTGTATGGAGCTAGATGGAGTGTGTTCACGTTTGAATAAAGGCCAATTAAAAAAAATGAAAACCAGAAGAGGGATAAAGAAAGATAAGCCCTTGAAATAAGCAGCCCTACTCTGAATAACACACACAGGCCTTTTATAGTGACATGAATTGCGGATGAAATACTACAAGTGTCTGGCGGAAGTTCTTTTTCTGATCTCATCCAGGGCTGTTGTTCCAGCATGCTTGACTTTGATATGCAAATATCTCCCTCCCTTTCTGACTGAAGTACTCGAGGTAACTCGTGAAATGGTAAACCTGGGAATTCACCCAGGAGATGAGGAGCATAAAAATGTAAATTGACAACTCTAAAATTGATGAGCGCAGATGCCGACCACGTAGGAGATGTAGAGTGCTGTCCTTTCCCACTCTCGGTGGCAAATCAGTTGCAGCAAGAGCTAGGAAGGAGGTGAATCCTGGAATGTCCAAAAGCCATCCTTTCTTATTCTTTTTTCTGCATTAATTGACATGTCTGCTAATCTATAATTCGCAATTGGAACTGCTTCAACCTCTTCCCTCTCCAACATTATCTGAGAGAATTAATCTGTGCCCCTGAGATGCTCTTAATCTGGAGCTCATTTACATATTCATGTACTCTCACTTTTATTACTCATGACTTTATAACTGGCATTGGAATGTATCAACTAGTCCCATGAAAATATTATATTGTGTGATAAGAAAATTGGCTCCTGGTTTGCTGCCCATTTTGGCCATTCCCCTCCACCATCACCACCACAAGCCCCCTTTTCATCAGTGTTTTATTTCTTCCTACCTGTTGTACATTCATTTACATTGCTCTTACTGTCCCCGTTAGTTGCTCTCACTTGCCTCAGTAGCACCATCATGTTGCCAATTCCATTTGATGCCATAACATGGCAAAATCAGCCCTTCACTGCAAGGTCCTAATTAGGTAGGATGCGATCATGCTTGCAAGTTGCTCAGAAGGACTACACAGTAGCAGTTCGGAAGAGCAGCACAGACAGGTGTGCCATACAGGCCCTTCTCCCTCTGTCCTCCAAAAAAGTAAGTACAGTCAAGCTCTCCACTTTTGTGGGGGTTAGGGATTGCAAGACCCTCAAAAAAGCGGAAAAACCATGAACATAAAAATTGTGGATGCTATTTTTTTTAACCTGAGAACACTTCTCTGGGAAACTCAAGGTCCTCCAGCGCAACTCTATGGTCAACTTCAAGTTTCAGCCATGAAGCTATCTAACCTACTTGACTAAGTTCTAGAAAAAGTATAATGGGAGAGGGAAGAACCATGCATACTGCTCTCTGTTCCTTGGAGAAAGGTAGGATGTAAATGGAAATGTTAGGACTGAGTAACTGGCAACAGCCTGGAGTAAACTGGGAACTATGAGATACAATCAGAGAATGGTGTAGTGGCAAATTTTGAACTTCACGACCTCACCAAAACAGTCTCTTTTACACCCAGAATGAAGGGTCCCCATGCGCAAGTGCCTATGTTGAGTTAAAATAATCTCAAGCAGTTTTCATCTCCACCACGGATAGGTCTTTTGTAAAGCCAACTACAAATATTTTGGATTATAGCAGGGATAGGTCATAACACTGTATCTTTACAGGGAAAATCAATTTCTTCTCCACTAACTATGGGCATTATAGGTCATCTCAGAGGGAATAGGGAATCCAAGGAGGGTGGCAGATGATGTCACAGTCCCTGCTAATCAAAAAGTCCTAGAGCGTTGACCCTGATGCCCAGGCTTCGCTACACCACTCCAGTCAGAACTGATGGACAAGCCTGGAGAGCAAGACAGAAAACAAGACTGACCAAGCACATGTGAGACCATCAGAACTCAGGAAGACCCCATTACTCAAGCAGACGTCACCTGGAATAGGAAATCCCTGTCTACTCCTTCCTGTCCAGGAGAATCGAATGAGCAGCAAAGACAGATTCTGTAGATACAGCACAGAAGAAAATCACTTGACTCCACTGTTTCGCCACAAAGCAAAATTTCACACACATCCAACATTATTGACAATAAAGAATAAACAAGTGAAATAATTCAGTTTAAAGATCTATTCTCCCTCTTTCCAGTTCTAAAGTTTCATGGACTAGTTGCACCTTCTGTGACCTCAGAAGTTCAGTATTATAATGATATGCTACTCCAGAATTGAATGTGTAATGACATTAAACAAGGTGTGTATATGTGAGAGACAGCAGCATAGGACTTGACACAGATTCAAGCCTTCCTCATCAAGTAATACCCATCTATCTGACCCTGAGAAGACAAATTATATGTGCATTTCTCTTTCACTACTCCAGTCCTCCTCCATCATCCTCTCCCAATAGTCCTTTCCCCGTGTGCCTGCACTGAATGCTGCCTCAAAAGCTGAACAAACAGTCCTTCTCCACCAGGTCTGTGTGGGCACAGTTAATTATCTCCAAATAGCTTCCAGAAGCCTCAAATCAATTTATGAAAACAAAAATTAGCATTCCATATAAACCTAATTACAAGGAAACAAACAGCATCCCAGGCTGGTATGAGTGTTCTTCTGAAGGCTGGGAAAAGAGCCAAAGAAGCTCACTAGGCAATATAATTGATAATGCTCGCTCCCTTCCTTTCGGAAGCTGTTTATGGTCCTCAGAGTAGAAGGCAGTTTAAAGGGTGCACACACGCACGCACGCACACACACACAAAATTGACAGGTTAACCTGTAAACAGTGGTTCAGTGCTGAGGAATGTAGGAAGGTAGTTATTAAAAATAAGTAGATAGAGTTTTGAAAGTGGAAAGTGAAAAGGCACTATCAGGTTGGGGCAGAACTACCTGTATCTGTTCACTTTCTCTTCCACTACCTTTTGTGGGGAGGGAGGCAGATGAGAATAACAGCCAAAAGACCTTGTGAAGAGCTCCAAATAACCTTGTCCAAATCAGGACTCAGAAACAGATCTGTGAAGTTGTAAAACGTTCAGTTCAAACGAGAATCCAAGCCAGAGACAAAATCTCAGGCCCCAGGTTCACAAGCTGTCTTAGCTAGAGTGGGAAAGATTAAGCATTCTCCCACATATCCCTGGTCTCCTACATAAACAGTCATATTATCTCAACAAGCAAGGATTTACAGCCATTTGCATCATTCCACCTATACCTCATTCTTCCTTTCATGGAGGATTCCATCAATGGCACATAGTCATCATATTTATTACCTCCAATATCAAAGAACAGTGGTGGCCCTGGGAGTGGGGATATGGTCCCGGACACACACTCACACACAAAAATTTCTAATCACTGTTTGGTCTAACCCAGCACAGTTCTTCATATGTTCCTTCATGTTGCTCAGACAAACATCATGGGTATTCCCACAACAACCCAGTAAAGAAGTAAGGCTGGGTGAGAATTTTGTTGGCTTAATAAGTGCTTTCCCAAAGAAAAATCACCCATGTCTTCATGCATTTGCCAAAATGAACCCAAGAATGGCTTTGAACAAAATTAACTGTAGGGGAAAAAACCAAAAGGCATCCCTGCTCAGATTCCAGCATTCTCATAGTAGTAGAGGAAATGTGTGGCTTGCTGACTGTCATTTGATCTCAGGGGGTTTTGAGGAATTGTTAAAGAGGCTGGACTCTCATGGCCTCTACCTGGGCCCAAAGGAAAGGTGCCAAAGTGCGGACAAATCTGCGTGAACGAATCTGAATTCCTTTATAAAGCAGCTGATCATACCTCCAAGGAAACCATTTGTTAATTACCACTTTCATTTGTTTCACAGCCTGCAGCTCTTCCAGAATGCCCTCAATTAATTCCTTGTACCACTAGAAAGGCATTTGCTAAGGAGGGACACACCAAGTGAATATTTAAGCAGTGTATGATGAAAAGCAGGCAACTCTGCATCTGAGTCGCTGGCTATTTTATTCCCAGAAGTATTTAGCAGTAAAGTAAATTACATTTCCTAAAAACTGATGCCTAGATGGAGAACTTCACACTAACATCCAGATGGACACTTTTCTGCTAGACTCTATGGACACTTGGAGTGAACCAGCAAGACTCCTCATAAATCCCTAAAGCAATCTTGGCATGCCCATCTGTGCCACTTTGGTTGGAATCCTCCAGGTATAACTCCAGCATAGTATGGCGTATGTCTATTATGCAAGAAGGTATCCAGTGATTCCTTGCACGATGGTTTTTCCCAGCCACACAATGGCAGTCAGATGGCACTTGGGTACCGCTCTACCACTCCGACCCAATGACCACTAATCGGTCAGGGTGGAGTGAGACAACTTCATTGTGCCATTCCCTGAGTGCCAGCCATCGCCCTCACAGACCTCCAGGTAGGTACACCGGCTGAGATTTATGCTTCACCAGTGTTAAATAGGATTGCAGTCCATAAGTTCAAAGGAGAATCATTACACACTTGCATTTCAAGGCTGCTATTGCCCAGTTGAGGCAAAAGGATTATAGAACGGGAAACAAGTCAAAGAGCATCGGATGTTTGCAGACAGCACGTCTGACAGAGCAGAATTACCGTGTGCTTGATGGGGAAGACCTATTGTGTGTTTGCTGGCAAAGGAGGATTACTGTTTATTTGATTTAAGCCAAGGATTAACAGTGTTTGAAGCAGAAGGAGTGAAAGCAGAATGCATGCAAAGGTGAGCATGCAGGTAGAAGGTTACAGCCAATTTCTTACTGACAACAGAGGAGAAGCTTCCAAGCTGGATATCGATCATAGCAGAAAGTTCCCCTTTACAAATGGCCATTTGAGATCCAAGACAGAGATAATTCATTTTGTACAAATTTCACACTCAGGTTCACCAACCTGACTTTTGTTGTGCAAACTAAGCATAATGGCAGACTCATAGAATCATAAAGTTGGAAGAGACCACAAGGGCCATCCAGTGCAACCTCATTCTGCCATGCAGGAAGACACTGTGAAAGCAATTCCTATAGATGGTCATCCAGCCTCTGTTTAAAAGCCTTCTAAGAAGGAGAACTCCACCACACTCCACTGAGGCAGCATATTCCACTCAATTATCTGGTGTGAAAATGCCATGAGGGAAGGGGCAGGCACATCTCAGAGGTAAAAGAGTCCTAAAATCTGGGTGCCACTGTAAAAGAAGGTCTTCTATCAACCTCCTACAACTACAGACAATACTTCCGAGAGGTGATTTCCCCCCCCTCCCAAGGACTTAAGGGGCACATTTGTTTGCTGTTTTCAGAGGTTTGGTTTGAGATACAGCTTCAGAATTTGTTGCCAATAATCCAGAGAAGCTGGGCACGCACAGGACAGTGGTGCCTAACTTTTCCTTCGGATGTGGTTGCCAAGGAAACTACTTCTCTTTACCATTACATTTTCTGCATGCCAATGTGACTTTGTGTCTGGCTTCTCTGAAATGCAAAATCGTATGATTCCCCACAGAAATAGTCATTGTTGTTTTAGAGAATACATGTTGGAGACATTTTTAACTATAATTAAACAGAAAAAATGGTCGATAAATAGGAAGATGGAATAGCGAGGTTATTTCTGAAAAGAAATCACCCTTTCTTAAAAGGTGTCAAAATCTTGCCCAAATTTTGTTGATTTAGCATGGCAGTCAGAAATTTCTTAACCCACCTTGCACCAGTGTCAAGCAGTTCAAGTCCCAGGTACAAAAGATGGCCAATTTCTGTCTTGGGCCATTTCTGCACTACACTGTTATAGTGCTATTATCCCACTTTCGACATCCTATGGAATCCTGGGGTTTGGGGTTCAGGAAGGGGCATTTAGAATTCTCAGCCAGAGAGCACTTTTGGCCTCGGGAAACTACCAACCCCAGGATTCCACAGGATGTTGAAAGTGGAATAATAACACTCTAACAGTGTAGTGTGGAAATGGCGTTGCTGACATGTCTGTCACAAACCAACTGAAAGGGGCTGGGCCCCCAATATTGACAATCTACCAATCAGCCAATGGCAACCTAGTACAATTAAGTGGTAGAGGAGGGCAGGTTCCTGTCTTAAGTTCCAAGCAATCAAAAGATCAATAAAGAAATATGTATTTGTTTGTCTCCTTATTGATTTATTCTACCTTTAAACCACACGATGGTTTAAGCCCCATAGAGTAGAGCCCTATACAGTATATAGCTATTATTAAGATTCCCAGCTTGTTCGCATCTCCAAAAATACACAAGGAATTCCTTCTTATTCTTAATCTACCATGTGGTTCTTTTACTTTGGAAGGAAAGAGAGAGAAAAGACTGCTGCTTCTGATGGGGTCAGAAATCAGCTTAGGGGAGGGAAAGGGTGTTTGAATGTGAGCGGCAAGTCAATGAGAGTGAATGGATTATGTTACACCATTTGTTCTGGCTCAAGGGATTATTATTTTTCTTCTTTTAAACCACTTAGCTCATTCACCCTGAACTTTGTCCAATGTTAAATAGCATTTTGGAATAAAAACATTGTTTGAGCACAAGCTAATTATTTCACTCTATCATCATCTCTCTGGTGGTGGTAGTGGTGGTGGTGGCAGCAGCAGCAGTAGAGAGGTGGCATCTGGAAGAATCTTTAGAAGAGAGTTTCCAATCTTTCAGTGACAATCCAAACATTAGACTTCAGTTTGTGGATTTACTCTGTGGTGGCATTATCAACTGGAACTTTGTGCAGGAAGAGCCACAAACAAGAAAATATGGTTTCAAATTGTTGCTTGAACTTCTCCAGTTGTTCCGTGTTATGTTATGGCCACAGAAGGACCATAAACAATTAAGTTCTTATTTTCAAAGTTTGTTTTAATTAGGGGAGTTTTCACTACAAGGTTTCCTCCACTTAGGGTTAGGGACTGGAGCACCGTCAGAAAACAGAATTGGTAAAAAAGCAGGACCCATGTACCGTACTGTAGGGAGCGTGAAGGACTTACGGAGGCTCACTTGGAACTGATCTCACATGTGCTTCTTGCAACATCTCTAAGCCAGCATAGCATATGGCATTTCCGCCCTACACCATTATAATGCCATTATTCTACTTTCAACCTCCTGTGGAATCCTGGGGTTTGCAGTTTAGAGGGAGGGGGCATTTAGAATTCTCAGCCAGAGAGCTCTTTGGCCTCAGTAAACTACAAACCCCAGAATTCCACAGGATGTGGAATAATAGCACTATAACAGTATAGGGAAGGAATGGCCTTAGTGACTTCCCCCTACCCAGCTCGCTTTGCAAGCAGTGCACGCATGCAAGTGAGCCTCTGTAGGCAAGAAGAAATGATGAAAGTCCAGAAGCCCCATTGATTTAATGGAATTTGTCTTTAATTCGGAAGCATCAAAAGAGCAAGTGTCATATAATGGGGTACTAAAAGGCAGGGGCTTCCAGCAGGGGATAATACTGATACTGTGTTATTTGGAACTTTCTTCTTAGGGAGGTCAGATTAGTTCCCTACTCGCAGCAGACGACTTTTTGTTGTCATCATTCTGGTTTCAGCAAGCTTTTAAGAATTGATTGTGTGATAATGTGTGATGTTGCCTATACTCGTTGGTTTAACTTTTTTAAACTGCTATTGAAAGTTTGATTATATTTTAACTTCTATATGATCTTTACTTTTAGCTGTATCTGTTTAAAATTTTGTAAGTCACCTTGAATCCAAGAGATGAGAAAAATGGGATATAAGTTATAAGTATCACTTACTGTTCTGATCCTCAAACATTTTTCATTGACCCAGATGAAAGAGCAGTTCTCACGATGCTTCCTCAAAGATGCATCCACACACTGAGCCAAAGAAAACCATCATGGTGCTTGTGAATCAAAGTTCCAGTTCAGTAGAAGTCCAGGTCTTTTCCTAATCACAGCATTCTGCAATGTACAATGGGAGGGGGCTATTGTAATTATATGCTTCTGGTGGTTTTTCCACTAAGCAACTGCTTGTCTACTTTGTCAACAGAATGTTGGAATAAACTGGCTTTTGGTCTGATCCAGCAGGGCTCTTGTTGTGCTCTCATAAAATAAGTCCAAAATAACACTATCCAAGAATTTTTCACTCCAGATGTTGTGGAGCTCCAGTTTCAATGATTTCCAGCCAGCATAGCTAGTGGTCAGGGCTGGTATGAGCTGTAGTTCATCACAAGCTGGAGAGTCCCAAGGCCTCTCTCTCTATGACATAGACACTGGGATTACATTCCTCTGAAATCACTGGCACGTACTTTTGGCTAGATTTCAGATATGGAAGACTATTTGGATGGACTTCAGTTGAACAAATTACATCTGGAACAAAAGCCGGGAGAGGATTTGTGGCTCTTTAGACACTGATGTCATGATAGAAGATGACAAAAAAATGAAAACAACCATAAAGCTCACATAAGTGATGCATTCAGAGAATTTTCTTTGGCATGGTTGGGGTGGTTTTTTTGGCTCAAGCTTTGGCTGGAAACGGGTTTCTTTGCACTGTGCTCACATCGTTGCAATTTGGCTTCTGTTCATCCAAATTATTGTTTTGAAACTGCTTCCAAGGCTTAGGTGCAAGTAAAGATAATAATTAGCTTGGACAGAATATTGCAGCATTTCGTTTTCGGCCACATAGAATTTATGACCAGGGATAGAAAGAGATTTGTGGGCAATTAGTTCCTGACTTAATTGTCTTTGTTGTCCTCCCAGGAGCTTGGGTTGGGAAGCCCTAGCCCTGCCTTTCTCACTTTATCTTCACAACAAGCCTGTGAGGTTGGTTAAGTTCTGAAAGTATGATTGACCAAAGATCGCCTAGTGAGCTTCACAGCTTAGTAGGGATCTGAAATCACGTCTTACCAATCCTGTGCCAACACTTGAACCACTACATCAAGTAGATTACTTCAAGATCAAATCATTTTATGGCTACTTCGCTTAAAGGTGGGACCCTATGTGCACTTAACACAAGCTTTGCTCATGCATTTACCACCATGCATTTTCAGAATGGGTGGGAAAAGGGGAGGGGCCACACAAATTAGCCTCATCCTTAATACTTCTACATGCTGCTGTCATAACTCACCTGCTGGATTCCAACACAGAGAAGTCAAGATTTCCAGGAATTTACAGCTCCTGATGACGGTGGCATCCCCAAGTGCCAGGAGCTGGGAGTTGAGGCAGCTGAGGGGGCCTACTCCACGAAGTGGCAGACACTGAGGACAAGTGCTGTCATTTGAAGACCGTTGAAGAGATATGGACAGACTACACCAATCCCTGGGACTCATTAAGCACCTGGTGTCTTGAGACAGCTGTCTATAAAGCCCTCAGCAGCTCCTTGGCATCTTTGTTGCTTACAACTGTTCTGTCTTGGTGAAAGGCATTGCTCTTCAATGTTAAGAGTTTTCCTGACCTTGAACCAGCTACAATTGATGACTGCTTTACTCCTTGCTGGATCTGTTTATTTGGACTACTGACTTGCTGTGTGACTTTTGGACCATCTGATTACCATCCTCTTGCTTCTCCCTTCATCCTACTGGATAACCTATGACTGACCTGGACTGGATCAACTACCAAAAACCTTTGCACTGCAGCCACCTGACTCCTGTATCACTTGCTGAGCAAAGCATACAACCGCTACAAATGCCTAACTGAATTTGAGAGTATTTCCAGGTGAACACAGTTGGATTTGCTTCTCAGCAAACATGCATAGAATTATTTGGTAAAGCAGGACTGGGGATCTTAAACCTGCGATCAAATTTGATTCTCTGAGGTTCCTCCTTCCCGATGATACCATTGTTAGGTAGTTCCTCAGCTTTTGTACATTGTTTTCCCATTCTAAAAAGTTGATGGATGTGTCCTGAGGTTTTGTTAGAGACAGTAAAGGTTTAAAGGTAAAAATATTCTGAGATTTTTACTCTCATACTTTTGTCTTTGGCCTCACACACCAACAGAATGTACTCTCCACCTCTGAAATTGAATTTCACTTTTGGGCCCCACTTTTGCTGTAAAGATTTCTGCCCAAAATACTATCAGTAGTTAAAAGGTAATTTAAAAAAAAATAATTCAAAGGTTAACTCCATACAGAATCTGGATGTCCTTGGATGTTACTCTCTGTCCTTTTCCCTCTCTAATACAAAACAGAGAAATGGAATTAAGTAACAATGAATTGAATTTAGTGTAACCTGCCAACCCAACCTAAATGCAGATTTGTACATGTTCTCATACTACATTGAGACAAATCAGATTAAGGCAAATTAAACAATTGCTAATTGGATGCAACGTCTTCTAATTGTTATTAATGGAAACTTGAATGACGAAGCTGATGTGCAGTTGTAACTTGCGAGCTGCATCTTTGGTCAGCCTTTTGCTTCAAGAAATCTTAGCTCGGGGGAGCAGAGTGCTTGCTTATGCTGAAGTACTATCCAAAGAGGTTTCATTGTGGAAAGTTGGTAGAGGTGGCCATTTTGAAACCAGGCATAGTCCTGCCATGGAGTGGAGTGAAGTGTCTTGTTTTAGGCAGCATGATTTGGGGACTGGCTGAGTGAGAAGTATATTTTCCACTTCCATTCATCAACATCTGCAACCAGAGACAAGGTAGCAGCGCGAGGGACAGCATCAGCTAGCATTGACCATCCTCTGGCCTTGATGCTGATCCAAAGCTCTGTTAAACAGTCCTTCTCCACCATGGTGGGACAAGAGCAGTAAAGTTTCATAGCCAAAGAGCCAAGAAACAATTCCCTTTCATGAACAGGGAGTTAATTAAATTCTGGAATCCCGGCGATTGGCTGTGAAATTCATACCTGCAATTTGTGCCAGCTTCAAGAATGACAGTCTACAGGGCCCTGTTATTAATCAGGAAAAAGGAGGAAAAATTATTTGATTTTTGTGTGCCAAGGCTCTCAACAGGGGACTCAGAGGTCCAATGTACCATCACTTTTCTTCAATTAACCTCCCTTTGTGTGGTGGGAGAGGAGAACTAGACATCTGTTGGAAAATCAACCCTTGCTCATCTTTCAGTTAAACCCAGGTCTGTGTTAACCCTTAGCCAAGAGGACTTGCCAGTTTCCAGGATGAGATGCATCGCAAATGATGAAGACAAAAGCACCAAAGGAAAACTAATCACAGGCAATCCAGCAAGACAAAAGAGCTTTTGTCGACTTCAATCATTTTGTTCAAACTGGAGACATTGCTTTCCCAAACTAGATGCCCCACCAAGAGTTTTTCATTATCACACAACAAAAGCGAAGGCACAGAAAACCCATCTTCTAAATCACTCAGTTACTGCGCTAGAAGGAAAAGTCAATAGCTAGCATATCATGAGAAATTGGAAAAACCAGTGACAATGATGACGATCTTGAAAAAAGGAACAACGTTCAGATGATTGATATAACATGGGAAAATGCCACCTGTTCCTGCAGAATACCTTTCAAACAAACATTCGGAGAAATATCACAATATATTTTCCAACTCAAATATAAATTTGTTCAAACAACAGCCAGTGGATTTTTTCCCCCGTTTACATCCAGACTCAATTTAAAGTGCTGGTACTGATTTTTATATGTCCTAATGATAGTGGTGAATATTTGAAAAATGGCATTTCAACATTAATTGAGCTTTAATGAACAGTCCCCCAAAAGTGAAAATGTGGGATTAGAACACGCTGTTCATAATTAGAGATATGAAGACCCAGAAGCGGGGGGGGACACAAAAAATTGGGGGAAAAACATTATTTTCCCGAAGCCCCCTTTTTTTTCTGGAATCATTCCTGAAAGTGAAGAACACGAATTTATCCAACATTAATTTTTGTTGTTGTGTGCTTTCCAAGCTATTTCCAACTTACGACAAGTAGAGTGAACCTACCATGGGGTTTTCTTGGCAAGATCTCCTCAGAGGAGGTTTGCTTTTGCTTTCCTCAGAGACTGAGATTGTCCAAGGTCACCCAGTGGGTTTCCATGGTCAAATGAGGATTCAAACTCTGCTCTCCAGAGCTGTAGTCCAATGCTCAAACCACCACATCACACACTAGCTCTAATTCTTTACCTTTTAATTCTTCAGGGCCCTAGGAGCTTTCATGATGTCTGACAGAATGATTGGAAAAGAATCACCAAGAATCCAGGTAGGGCAGGAAGCCTCCTTCTTGTAGAACAACTGACAATCAGTGTCTGGGCTAGATGGACCAATGGTCTAGCTCAGTATAAGCAGACATATAGAAAATGTAAGCTATGTCATCTGTTGTTGTTACTGTTTGGCACCATCTGTAAGTCTCAAGGCAGTGGTGTCATGGACCCAGGGCTTGCAGGATTGAAATACAGGGATTTTTTTCTTATTAGCAAAGATGACAATGTCATCTGCTGCCAGCACCCCTGAAAGCTTCCCTCTCCATCCCCTACCCCAGCTTAGTCCCTAGCTGAGGGGTGGATTTTCCCAGCAACATTGTGTTCTTGCAATCTATTTCCAGTACTAGCATTGAACAGAAACATCCTCTCTACACACCAAACATTCTTGCTTCCGTTTATCATGAAAACCCAGAACCTCCTATCAGTATTAATAAAACTGCCATGGAAGCAGCGTGTTCTAATTACTTGGGTCAGCAGCGGAAAACTGGAGACAGCAAGAACATTTATACCGGGCGACCTCAGCATTGGAGCATGTAATCAGTCAAGCATAACAATGTATTAATGTCAAGATAAAAAGAGAAAGAGAAAACAGGGCAGACTCCATTCCTGGTGCAATATGACAGTGACATGGGTTGTCATTTGACGAAAGAAGAAAGGGTCTCTTTGTTTGAAGGGGGAACAGAGGAGAAAGGATGACACAGAAGGCCCAATGTATTCTATACAGCTAATAAACCCTTTGTGAAATTAATACAATAAGTTTTGGGGGAGGTATGTAGCAGGCTGTATTCTCAAGCTCCAGGAGCGTTTCTTACGAAGTGCGAATCTACACTGGAAATATGAGATGTGTACAGATTACAAGCGAGACACTAACAGATTACAGGTTCCAAGTGAAAGAATAGGAGGGAAAGAAATAACATCCATTCTCCCACTCTCTCCTCTGGTTGGATCAACACCAGTCAACAGTGTTAGATCAGCTCTGCTTTTCTTAGGCCCTTTCCACACCTTACCCTTTCTTGGCGCTGGGGTGCGGGGATCGCGCAAGCAGCCTCCCACTGCTTCAGCTCCACATGAGCTGCCTGCTCCCGAGCAGGCTACACAAGAGCACTGCCTCTTCCTTCCGCAGCGCAGCCTGGGAGTTTCCCAGGCTGCACTGGGGCAGGCAACACAACTGCCACGGCTCTGGAGGCTCTGCACGCACGGCAAGTGCACACAGGGCCCTGGAACAATGCGCAATCACACACCATTCTCAACTGAAAAACAAAAATGAAAAAGTGCACGAGCGGTGCCTGCCCTACCCTGGAGGGTCATGAGATTGTGAGTGCATCGTGCAGATCGCTCTTCACAATCGCCTGACGCTCAGGCGCCCTTTCGCATGGCAAATGCCATGCGAAAAGGTGTGCACAATATCATGCCCTTTCCAACCTGAACCCATAGTAAATACTGTTTTAGATTGGTATTTCCTGAATGTTTTTTACTCTATATTTTCTCTGTGTGTCATTCATTTGGAGGGCAAGACCCTTTTTGCGAATTGGCCATTTCTGTAAGTTTTTCCCACGCCTTTCCCTCATTTGCTAATCAGCATCCAGGTCTGTTTCCAGCCCTCCCCTCCACCTCTCCATCAGCTGCCATTTTCCTCAGTCCATCATTGCCTTTGTATTCTTCGGCTTCCCAAAACAATGAGTGGGTATGCTTGTTATCCCTATCTGTCCCCCCTTGCGCCCAGCCTGGCTGAGATGCCTGAAATCCCCATTTGGAGTCATTCTCTCTTCCAAAACAGCTCAGACCAGCATGGTCAAATGGGCAACTTCATCCCCCCGCACCCCTGCAGCTTGGGACAGCATTGCCAAATGGGCACTCTGCAGGCATCTAGACTCACCCCACCCAACCCAGCCCCTAGGTAGGAATAAAATATTTCTGTTTGTGCTGGGAATTGCCTCTGTGGATTCTATGAAGCAGGCAACGTTGTCTGGTTGTTTAAAAAGAGAGAGAGAAAGAATGAACTTGAGCAACAGATAGAATAATCAACAGCAACATATACTCCATTGGTTTCCCCCCTGAGATAGGTGGGTGGATTTCACCAGCACTAACAGTAAATCTCTCCCCAAAACTGCTATTTGCACTTGAATGGAGACCTCCATTACTACACAGGAAGCTTCCCTTGAAATACAAGTCAAGGCAGAGATCTTTTAAAGGATTTTTCTTCCCTGTTTATTTTTAGGATCTCTGCTTTCCAATACAATCTGGAGACTGTTCTTTGTTTACCCACTAATGTTGAGTTCTATATGTGTAGGCCTGTGTTTTCTAAAATCGATAGCTGTTTACTCGGTAGATTATTTGGGCTGAACCATTTCAGCTGAATGGATAAATGCAGCAATTTCATAGTTTCTGGTCCAGGAGGCAATTTTCAGTTGCGTTTTACTTCTTTGCCTCACTCTGTAATCATTGCCAGTGCATTAAAACCCGAATTTGAAGAGAATTGATCCAGTGTCCTTTGGCAATCATGCATCCACCATTCAAAGCATCACTGAGTAGCATAGCCTTTCCATTAGTGCTATTTCTTATCCAAGCATTCATTTGGGACTGGGGAGGAAGCTCTTAAAACAGTAAGATAGTGCCAAACCAAATGAACAATGCCTGTATTTCCCATGCCAATAATATATCAGGTAGAAAGGCATGGATGGCAAGCATTAGAGAGCATTTTCCTCACTTCTCTGATTTGACTGCAGGCTTACTGTTCTTGCTACAGGCCTCTCTGGAGCTCCGGGAGAGAATCAACAAGATGTGCAGTACAATCGGTCCTCTACATTTGTGGATTTCACTGTCATGGATTTGATTATTTGCAGGTTTCTCCAACTCCTGCCCCCTTACCTCAAGTGCTCAAGTGTGCTGATCATTTATATAGAAGGAAAACACAGTTACATATACATTTCAGTTTCTTTGGGGCACAAAGATCAGAGATAACAGCAAGCTCAGGTTTGAACCTCAGGAATGTTTCCTTTCACTAGGAGTCCCTGAAATCCTCCTCATCCTACCAGGCATCCTACCTGTACTGTGAGTTGGGCCCAGCTGTCCTTAAACAACCTAGGAGTGCTGTGGGAGGGAGTTCTTTCTAACCACTGCCACTTAACCTTGAAATTCGACATGACTCTCCATCTTTTATGTAATCGCATAAGTAGTTCTTCCCATGGAGGCACTTTCTGGGAGCTTAAATATTTTACAATTGCATGCAAAAGTGCAAATCTGTGGCAGAAACTCACTACTCAGAATGTATTTAATAGGCAGCTTAGGTTTCCAGAGCATAATTCACCTTACAGCCTGGTAAAGCAGAGGGAAGAGAGGAGTAATTTCTCTCCTTTCTCTCAGGTCTATCCTCGGATTATTTACACTATTCTGGCAGGTGTCTGTTGCAAAATTGTTCCTGTAATAACCACTGTGGAGTCGAGGGGGTGTTTGTAGTTCACGACAATAGCTCATGATAACATAGCAGGAAATTGCCTCTTAAATGCAGACCCACTTGAAGAAGGGCTTGGTTTGGTTTTTTTTTATAAATACAAGAGATTTCTATAAATGTTGCTTTAAAGTAAAACATAGAGAGAAATTAATACTACAACTACCTTGCATTTCTTTGTTGTGTTGTCTAATGTTTCCTATGCTCCAGTCACCAAGCGTCCCAGGAAGCAGGTGGTTGGAATCCAAAAGCTGTCAGGTAGTTAAGCCAGGCCGGGCCAATTACAGCTTATCCAGCAGGAGGAAGTGAAAAGCAAGAAGGTGGTTGTCAGCCAATCCAGAAGTCACACAGCAAGTCAGTATCCAACTAAGCAAAGATAGTGAGGAGCAGAACAAAGTCATAAATAATAGCCAGTCCAAGGTCCAGAGAACATGAAATGCCAAAAAGTATTCCCAGCCACCAAGACAAACAGTTGTAAGCAGCTAAGCTGCCAGCTGGGATATTTATAACCAGGTATCTCAAGTTACCGGGTGTTTAATTAGTCAGTGTTTCCTACTTAAGAGCCTCTGGGACCAACATAACTTCTCCTTATCTCTCCTATGCTCAGTAAATGGCAGCACTGTTTCTTCAACCTCCTGCTGGGAAGTAGAATTCCCCCTATGCCTCAGATTCCACTCAGAAAGACCACTGACATTAGGGGTTGTAAATTCCTGGTACTCTGACTCTGTGTTTTAATCTTCCAGCTCCAAAGGGTGAGTTATGACATAATGTAGTGGTTACAGTGATGAATTAGGATTTGGGAGATCCAATCACTTCTGTTCTTCAACTGGCAGGGCTCAGAGTGGTTTAACTGCTAAAGGTGGAGAGATACAGACAGGGGTGAGAAAATTACTGCAAAATTTAGTCTACAGTGCCCATGCCTCACCTTACAAAGGGCATTCCTCCGTCCAAAGGGCTGTGAAAGGATAGCCTTCTGTTTGAAAGTGTGTGAAGGGCCATCCAGTCCAATTCCAACATAAAGATGAAAGAATAATAAGAAGGAAGAGCAGGACATTTGGATCTGCTCCTCAAAAGTAAGGACCACAACAGTAGGGTAAGCAAATCACACAGGTCATGTTTTCCCCAGTCTTCTCAACCATGAATTGTTTCTTGCTGTCTTCCTCTCCTCCACTTTCCAATTGTCTTTGTCCCTCACAGAAAATTATAAAGGCTGAAGTATGTCATCCCACTGAGGGAGACAGCGCTGTGTGTATTGTATACCCAGCAATAACTCAAACCTATCGGAACCCTATGAGCACAGCATGGCAAGGGATGCAATCCTGTGACAAATGACCCAGCCGCATGCCACTCCAGGTCTGACTCTGCCATCTGTGGCAAACTGTTATTGTGCTGACTAGTGGAGCAGAAGGTTTTGTGTTGCTCTGAAAGGAACTGACATGGCTGGAGATTTAATCGCCTTGGATTCATCTTGGCATGATGCCACTTGTGTGTACAAACAGAGCATTTAATGTTTAATGTGCTGTTCTGACTGCGTGATGACCTTCTCACAGCATTTGCAATGTTGGGGATTTCTAGCACTACTATGTCACTACAAGTGGCACTGAGAGACACAATATGTAGCACGGATTTCACCAAGACCCTTACAGCTTGACACCAGAAGTTGAAAAACTAGCAGTCTGGATATTTCTAATAATGCCCCCAAGCTCTTATTTACACACATACAGCCAGATCAGTGTGTACTCTGTATGTTCAACTGCTGTGTACAAAATATAATATCATGCTCAGGATTGTAAGAAAATAGTTCACCTGAACTAACCTTTAAAAACTTCATGTTTTTCTAGGAACATTTTTGACTTTCAAAAAATGTCTCCCTTAGTTTACATAGTCATTTGCTTGTGCCTTGTCTTCACTTCCTATGACAACCACTTGCCTTCCATTAGATCACAAATGTAAGCAAATCTAATTAGCTATGTAGCATTGTGACTTCATAGTATTTCAATATCCTCACTCCTCTTCTGTTGTTTTCCCCTTGGGAGACCATCTGTATCAGGACAATCAAATGTTGTGACACACTCATTTCTTTAACAGCAATCCATAGTTTTTCATGGTCTACACAATCAAAGGCTTTGCCATAACCTATAAAGCACAGGCTGATTTTCTTCTGAAATTCTTTGGTGTGCTCCATTATCCAATATATGTTGGATTTTAGGTCAATAATATTTACACAGCTAGAAGAAAGGAACTGCAGAAGTTGGCATTTCAAACGACTGGGTGCTCTGTAAAACAAACCAAAGATCAAGTTTCCCCATGTGACATCTTCTGACAAAAAGATAAATATGCCTGAAGTACACTTGCTTGGGCTCCTGAACACACAAATGCCATATCCAAGCAGTTTCAATTTATACACTTCATTTTCCTTCCTTCCTCAGACATGTGCTTACACTTTCTTGTCCCCCACTTCAGTTTCTAAATATATAGTTATCTAAGTTGTCCCACAATTTCCAGCCTCCCCATCTGCAGGCCTCTCTCAGTAATTTATTTTTTTTTTATAAGAAATAAATTCAGCTGAGATACTAATCCAAACACTCAAAATCTCATCCTGCTTGGAAGGCAGATATAGAACTCCAGCTGCTCAAAGGGTAGTTCTTTCTTAATTCAGCAGCTTTGAGGCCCAGCTGTTCCTTACCTCAAGTAAATAGAAAGATTGTTCCTTTATCACGGCCATCACCTCCAAAAGATGGAAGAGACGGGGACAATCACCCATCCAGTTATATCTTCCCAGCAATATCAAGCCTGCCTACAGCCACATGCCTAAACCCACAGTCCATATTTAGCTAACTATATGTAAGAGAGAGACAACCGAGCTGGACAGCCACGGGGTGGGGGTGGAATGTGTTTCTTGTCGTTATTGTGTGCCTTCACATCATTTCCAACTTACAGCAGTCCTAAGGTGATTTACTTCCATGTACACATGGATAGGATTGTAGCCAAAAGCTGCAATGCTATACATTCTTACCTTCGAGTCTGAGCTCCTGAACTCAGCACTACTTATCTCTGGTCCAAACGTGATGTATATGCCTGTGTGACCCTGAGCGGTTCTAATTCAGATCCTCAATCCTAATTAAATTGTGAAGACTGAACAATTGGGGCTATAAAAAAATGACGTCGATATAAAACAAAATGCATAAATTGGGGACTGCAACTTTCCGGATAACCCCTATCTAGCTAAGCAAATGTAAGAGAGAGGCAAACCAAGTTGATTATATGAGGGGAGAAATGTATTTCTTAACGCATTTAAATGTCCATGAAGGATCAGCTGTGAGAACAAGCAAGCACCCTGCAGGAGAGTTTTGTAGGTGAGAGAAAAAGAGAGATACCTTGACAGAAAAGAGGAGGCTGGGTGTGCAGAGGGAGATTTGCATAATTCTGGGATGGGGATTAATCCAATCTGTTGACACTCAGATAAGGGAAAAGAGCTAATGCCTGTAACACTTGGGCAAAAAAGTCCCTGAAGGGAGTGTAGTGGAAGCTAAGGTATGCAGCAAAGCAATGCTATGGGTCCAAGACCGACACGTAATATAGGAAAGCTATTAGAAGAAAAATATCAGTGCAAACAATTCCATTTACTTCTTGTACTGCTGGAAAATGTGCCATCCTCTCCGTAGGTTTTGTCTCCTTAAGAAGGGGGTGGGGGACTAGAAGAATTGTGCTTATTATAGAGTGGGATGCAATTTTGGAGACCATCTAATCCATCCATCTGCACAATGGAAGGATCTGTGCTGCAGAGGATACAATGACAAGATCTCTAATAAATGGTGATCTGCTCTCTGCTGAAATGTCTCTAGCAAAGAAGACTCCATCTCCACTCAAGGCAGACTAGTCCACATTTCACCCATCATGGAACTCATGGCAGCAAGCTTGAAGGTTTCCAAGTGATCTCCTAAAAATGCTCTCCTAAAAATCTCCTAAATCCTAAAGATCTCCTAAAAATTGTTTCAGCAAGGTGGGTGTATCATGTACCCTCAGATTATGCCCTGGGTTGCAGTCTTCATCCTGCTCTTAGCCAAGTATACACAGTTTATGACAATATCACTAGATAGTGGCCACCAACCATCAGAAACCATTCAGCAACCAGCACTTTCTGCTGGCTAACGGCAATACAGTCTTCGGGAAGGTCACACAGACCCATCGATATTTAACAAAGCTATGCCTGTATTCAGAGACTGCAGGTGAATCAAAGTAACATGGGAGGCCGTCCTTCACCTCTGCTGACCACAAATCTGACGAGCTTCAAAGTGGTAACAGCCAGGTTTACTTTAACATCCCCTGTGGCAGCTCTCTCACTTGAAGTGCTAAGACGGCAGACATTCCCAACTGATGGTTGTGAAATTCTTTCTGACTGCCTCTCCTGTAACCTTACATGAGGGTCTCTTTCATTCCCCGTTTGACCTTTACTCATCTGGGAGCCAGAGAGATGTGAAACATGTCTAACGATAGTAGATAGAATGTCGAAGGGAGAGAGAAAAGAGAACAACACACATGAAAAATTCATCCCGTGTGTGTGTGTGTGATGGGGAGTGTTCTAGAAGGGACCGGGGAGATCACCAGCCATCCCCATGTTGCAAAAGGAAACACATCTAACATAGAGATAAGCCAGAAAATATCTAGATCCCCTGTTACCCTGTTCTCTGGGGGTCCTGGGAGGGGCGCCCAAATAACCAAAACACAAACACAAAGTTGGGGAAATTAGCTGGAGCACTCACTAAAGCTAGCGAGAGGCAGGGTAACTTAGCAGGGATCTTGTAACCCAGCGTCTACGGGGTCAGGTCAGTCAAACAGTCAGACAGTTTTAAAATAGCAAAAATGATGCTTTTATTAACAGACAAACAAACAGTAAAGACACCACAACCACACACAGCTATTGGAAGAATTAGAAATATGGAATTTCGGGGGAAATGGGTGATACAACACCTTTCTCGTAGTCCTGAAGAAGCTTGAAGAAGGTAGGGAAGAAAGCTCAGCGCAGCTCGCTGAGGGGAGCTCGCCGGACAAAACAGCAGCAAGGCGGTCTGGAACTCGGGAGCGATCTGAGGTGCTCTCGGAATCAGGGGGTTTTTATAGGGTGAATTGTGACTGCAGGCCATGCCATACTCGGTGAGAACAATGTGAGTTTGGAGCGGGACAAAGCTTTGGAAAAGGTCAAGTTTAACATGATCGGCTTAGCGCTGATTTAACAATAGTATAGCCAGTATGCAAATGCAAGGTGCTTAGCTTGGCTTTGTAAGACTATCAGCTCAGAGCCGGGCGCCTTTGTTAGTGTCGCGCTTAAGCAAAAAGGTGTTTGCAGGGAGGTCCCTGAAGCAACGGAGTGGCTTTGCTTTGCCTGCCTAGGTGGAGAATGGAATGTCCAACAATTACCGGCCGCACCTGTTTACGTGCTTGTCTGGAGGCCTCACAAACATGTGGAGCGGGGTGGCAGAGGAAGGTCGAATGATTTTGATATCAAAAACAGATATCTAGTGCTATCACCACGTAGGCCTGGGCCAAAGTAACACCCCTCCCTGAGCTTTGAAGAAAACGTTCCAGGGTATCCCTAAGGCTTTGACATTACAGTAGCTAAATGTCTCCAAGAGATGCTTTTAGAGAGAATGGAAGGGTGGGAATTCTTCCTTGCTCTCTAGGCTTTTTCCCCATGCAGCTTGCAAAGCTATTAGGACCTTATACATCAGTTAATAGCCATGAGCTCATTCCGCAATTGCAACATGCTTTCCCGCCTCTCCCGCTGTGTTTTCCTTGTGTAGTGTGAATGTTGCAGAAAGGATATTTTAAAAAACTGATTTTTTTTTTCCAAATTCAGCACCTGCTACGATGAGAACTCCTTCCCCATACAATCAGTAGATGACTGGCAGCTATCAGCTGGATGAATTTGCCTAGAAGACACAACAGTCAGAAAGCTAGGTCAGAACTCTCTCTCCAGGAAACATATGACACCTACCAGATATAAGTCCAGTGCCGCCTAGTGACTAAATTGTATAATAAGCCACTGTGATGATGTTGTGGATTCTATCTGACATATAATCCTTTCAATAGGAGTTGGGGGGGCTGCTTTTCCAAACATTGATAATCACCCATTTGATAACTATTCATAGACCAGGGAAATATAACACATGCAGAAGAAATGTGGGTGCCCCAGCACTGAATGTCTTACACCCAATGACTGAAGCAGATCATAAGAGAGAGTGAAATTATCAGAAGAGTCTCTCCTATGTGTTTGTCCTAATCAAAAACCACGCCAAAGCCCATTCTGCACTAACTGCAATTTTAAGTCCAACCTGAAGAGCAGCTCCACATAAATCATATAGCAATAGCCAAGCCGGAGGTTTGTCAGTGCCTGGACCAGCGTAATCAAACTATCACTGTCTAAGAAAAGAAACAACTGGCGTAAACCTCTGAAATGGATAAAAGGCACTCTGAGCTAATGAGGTCACCTGGTCCTTCAGTTACAAAGATGGATGGAGGTATATCTTCAGGATGTGCTTTTGATCCTTCGAGGGGACTGCAACCCCATCCAGAAATGGATGGGGTTCGATTTACCATTGAAATACAGATCCCTCTGTTCTTGGTCGTTTAAAGAAGGTGTTAGTAACTTAGCCATTAATTGTTACCACTAGGGGTAGATTTTATGAACCAGGATAACCAGAGGACCTAATAGATCATTGTCTTTGCCCCTTTATGTAGCTGCCACCAGTGGCTGGGCAGTACAAATGGAAATGGATGAATACAAAGTAGGCAAGAGAGCTAGTATGGTGTAGTGGTCTGAGCACTGGATTATGATCCTGGAGGCCAGGGTTTGATTCCCTGCTCAGATACAGAAACCCACAGGGTGACCTTGGGCACGTTGCATACTCTCAGCCCCTGAAAAATCTGCCTTAGGGTTGCCATGAGTTGAAAATGATTTGAAGGCACACAACAAAACACAAAGCAGGCAACACACTAAGCTTACCAAACCTTCAGCCTTGAGTTTGTTTTTTTCTGGCCCTTGAGACTTGCTGCTGCTAGTTTCTTGCCTCTAATCACATTCCTTTTGAACCTATAATGGATACCCATGCAGATAGCATGTTAATTTATTTGTTCAGCTCAACTGGGCTTGCAGAATGAAAAATGATTGCAGGAGACTTTTTAATAAGATTCAGAGAGATTTTGTAGGTCTCCAGCCACATTTAATATGCGAAAGGAAACCAGGATTATTACTTTGTTAACCCATGTAATTCTATCCCTGCCTAATGAAGGCAGGAGTTTATCTGTGCTGCTCTACCCAGGGATGAAAACTACTGGAGCAGCTAAACACTGCTAAGTGCTGTCTTGCATTTTTCCAGGTCAGGCTGCGGATGTCACTCACAGTTTGCATCTACACCACACACATATAGTGGTTTGATACCCCTTTAATAGTAACTGTTTTAATCCTACAGAAGCCAGATCTGTCATTTGATGAGGTGCTTAGAATTCTCTGCTAGATAGCTCAGGTGTTGGAGTTTAGAGAAGTCCCCTAGAACAGAGAATTCTAAGCACCCCGCCCCCAAAAAACCTCCTACAGATCCCAGTATTCCCTTAAGATGGAGCCATAATTGTTAAAATAGTATCAAGCTGCTATAACTGTGCAGTGTAGATACAGTCTTCGGTGGAACAGCTTGTACCCTAAGTTGGGGACTGGAGGGGACATGAGTTCACAATGCCCAAATGATTGAGCTGTCACAAAATGTAGAGGCAACCATCTTGGACTTTCTGCAGTTCACGCCAATATATTTGACTTTATTGTCAAAAGATCTTGTTGCAGGCAGGGCTGGAGCTCTTCTCAGTTACCCTGATGCTGGTAGAATTCTACCCTCCCCTTGTAAGCAGGGACCTACACATCTCTTGAGTTAGCTTGGTTGGATTGTAATTTGTCCAAAGCAGTGGCTCTTCACTTGTGGCCCCTGGACCCTAAGAGGCCGTGATGTTTTCACAGGGATCTGTGAAGGCTTGAAGAAGAAATGCCTTTACATTTAAAATAGAATGAAAGAGGAAGAAAGAACGACAGACAGACAGACAGACGATTGTACATTCATCTCAAAGAACAGGAGTCTTTTGCTGGTGTGATAGATGTCATTTGTACCAAGTTTCATTACAATATTTCAAACTGTTCAAAAGTTATAAAATAACTGTTTGATAGTAAAAAAGGTACTCAGCACTGCAGATGGTGAGAACTTGCAAGTGAATGAGACTGACAGAAAGCCCATGGCATTTCTTGCTTAATTGCTTCTTTTACTTATTTCTTCCTTCTCTTCAAATCTGAAGACCTTTGATGATCAATTTTAAATAAATAATCGATGCACTTTAGTGTTTAAAATCTTGAGTTAAGTCTTGGTGGTCCCCAGGAACAAAAAGTATTTAAAGGGGGTCCGTGGTAAAGAAAAGGTTAAGAATTGCTGGTCTAAAGCTTTCAGACGGGAGGGTCATCTAGGAACTGGAATGGAATCTGAGTTGCAAAATAATAAGAAAGACAATTTTAAAAAGGAGCTCAGGGAGAGCAGCATAAATATTTCAATTGCAGTCACTAAGTTGAGTGACAAATATTGGCATCTGCAAGATTTCTCATCATTATATTCAAAGCAGCTCCCTCTCCAAATATGCATGGATCTAATTTCTTTCTTTTCTTCCATTCCCCTTGTCAGCGTTGAATGCAGCTGACATCCAGTACTTGGGGAATTCATTTGCAGTCACCCTGGTCTGATTTCTAATTATGATGGAGGACGCACAATTATGTGTTTCCTATGGGATGTTCATTATATAGCACATATGAATGTATTGCAATTAGGCACATTTGTTGCTCAGGGTGGGAAGACAGAGCAAGAATGCAAAACCTTAGCTGGGGCATTTTTAGTGGTCTCCCTCACCAGCTTTATTTAAGACACTGACAAAATTAAAGCGCAGCAACCTTTTACCTAGCACAGAGCAAAAGCTGTGTTATACCAAAGGATGGATGAATCTTTCCAGCGAGCGGCCATGCAGTTTTTCCAATGGACCATTCCTTCTGTCCCGCATCCACACAGCCAGGTGGCACGGCCTCTGAAATGTCCCATTCCTTGTGAAATGTGACTCTTGTACTATCGCAGGGAAAAGTTTAAAAACAGAGCTTTCAATGCATGTATTAAAATAATCAGAAAATCATTTGTAATGCTTGACTTAGGATTTTGTCGCCTGAGGTGAAGAGAAAATAGCACACTCTTCCATTCTATGTAAAGAAAGTGACTGGTCTGGCAGTTGGGTATTCCTTCATCATTGTCAGTGAAATACAGGCCACGACCCTATTGGTCTGTGTGACAACATCATGGACAACAGTGCAGCAGCAAGGAGCCAAAGGCTGTGGGTGGTTGGGAGGTGGTACAAGAAGCCATCACTGTCATTCAGAGGCATTTCTAAAAAGGGAAAGAGAAAGGTTGAATTACAGTAATCAAACAGCCCTTCAAGCAATCAGGTACAAAGCCATTTACGGTTTTAAAGGTCAGTCAGCAATGCTTCGAAGAGATCAGAAATCAAGCCAGACTGGCACAAAAAGAGAGCAACATGCTCTCAGTAATCACTTGGAGACCAAAATCTGACCACAGGTCAGAAAGAAAGAGAGAATACGTTCTCGGAAAGAAGTCCAGTCATAAGGGACGGCAAAAGGCAACAGGCAGAGTATCTTTGGAGAGGGCAGGAGAGCTTTAGTTCCATAGTTCTTACTTGCCCTGTAGGATGGGTAAGCAAGCCTTTTGACTCCAAGGGCCACATGGCACATTAGATGGCAAATTGATCGCTTTCCCTGCACAGCTTCTGCCTGCCTCTCTCGCCTCCACACACAGTTTCCCCAGCCAGGATGACTGTTTCCCTAGCACTGAGGCAACTGTGATCTTGACCGCATTGAGAACATGGGGGGAAGGAGCTTAAAACCTCTACTCTCTTTCCCAGCGATACAGAGCAAGACACTGCTAACAGGCAGCATGTGGCCCATGGGCTTCCCACCTATGAACAATACAGCCATTGATCTCTTTTCTACTCTCTGCCAGAACTTGTAAACTTGATCATCTACCCACTGCCAGCCCAATTATCCAGCCAGCGGCCCATCATCCGCAGGCAAATGAATGCAAAATCTGGCTCACATACTTGAGATGCACTCAGGAAATGCTGAGACAAAAAGTTTAAAAATAGAAATGAGAGCAATAATCTGATTTTGTGTCAATCACAACTTCTTAGCTTTATCTCTGTTTACTGGAAAACAATATCAATGTGCTGACTGCATGTTTGAAGTGCCATAGTGTCATCTCCACTGAATAAAAAAAGATGCCCGTCTTTCACTGGAAACCAAGTATCCATGTAGGAAAACAGAATGGGTGGGTTGGCAGCTTGTCTGATGCACTGGGTTTTCTCTCCACATCTTCGTTCTACCATGAGATAATCCACAAAACAGGTGCAGTGTCAACAATGAAGCCGTGGAATCAAACAAGATGTCAATCAATGTTACTGTAGTCTCTTTTTCCCAAACATCAGTTTGCTTTTCTTGGATGGATGATGAAAGTACTGCAATAGTAAATATTCAAATGAAGAGGCGGTGTATCCCCAGTTACCAGACCCTACCACAAAGGGGCTGATAGACTTACTATGTAGCTCTCCCTGTCCCCCAGCATTCTAGTAGTACACTTTTTAAAAAAATGGAAATAATAGATTTTGGAAGCTGAGCAGAATTGGGCTGTTTAGTACTTGGATTGGGAGCTACCAGGAATACCAGAGAACTCCAGGTACAGTTTTTCTCTTCCCTATCCTTTAGAACTGCCACTGTTGCCATATTCCCCTTCTTCCATGGCAAGGAAGGTGTTATCTCCCAACATTTCACAGAGCAAAAGTGTGCCAAGCAAAATCAAAGTGCAATCAAGATGGCAAAAGAGATTTGTGAAGGAGAACACACAAGCTAGGGGAGATGGCCAAGATTCAGCCCTCTCCTCTCGTCTTCCTCCCAGTCAGTTAACTGAGTGCAAACTCCTTTTGCAATTTGAACCCAGTTTGCAGCAACTGACATAAGCTGATGACAAAGGGGGAGGAGAGAGAAACTGGGACATTGCAAAAGCAGCTGAAAAAAAAATAAGACAGTAGAAGATTGTCTCAGAGAGAGCAGAAGGTGAGCTGTGTTTTGAGGGCTCCTCCTCCTTGATTGCTTGACTGTGTGTGGCTTTGCGTTTCTTGTTTGTTTTGTTTTTGTTGTTGCAGTTGTTCTTTTGAAGGCTTGTGTGAGGGCTTTGGTTCAGTTTTTGGCCATGTGCTCTTCCTGAGCACATAATCTAAGAGGGTGAGGCTTCTGCTGAGTCATGGAGAGAGATGATCTCCTTCTCCATCCATCCCTTCTACATGGAGCTACATGTCAGGTCAGAGGCCTACCAAGAACCCGGAGGCTACACTAAGTACTGCAATTTACTCCTCTTTTGTAATTAATTGAGGGAAAGCTTAAGGCTGTTAGCAGCTTTAAAGAAAGCAGATCTGAAGGGCCAATTAATTAAAAACAGCAGTATTTAATGAGGACCTTTCACTTCCCTGCTTCCCTCCTGTTGACTGTTATATTTGTCAAGAAAGTTACATTTCCCACTGTCTGTCAAGATTTCATCTGAGTTTGTAAAACAGATCTTCTTAACGCTTGGGCGCTTTAACCACTTGACACAGGAACAAAAGCTTTCAATTATAAAGCAATTTGTAGGGATTATAATGGAGTGAACTACTCGCTTGCTTCCTCCCTCCTTTCACTTATCAATTGCCAGTAATGGTGGAGTTCAAATGGGAAACGTTAGGATTGGAATGGCAACCCTGTGGCTAGAGTTCACGTCCTGCAGAAGATTACGGTGGAAATGGATGCTATAAGAAGTTAACTGCCCGGCTTTAAACAAAAGTAGTTATTTGCTTCGAGTTTCTCCTATATGTTCTTTTGGTTGGCCAAATAAAGGTATCGCCAAAGAGAGTATTTTGGATTTTGTTGTATTTTGTTGCTTTTCCAACATGGCTATTCTTAAAATACACACACACCATACTCTGCCTTCCCTCTATGAATATGGCTTGGTTTGCTTCTGGTCCTTATGGCCCTTCCTGTCTAGCAGGGACCAATGGCTAGCCTGAGTGAACTTGAAAATAATTCATTGCTAAAAGATGCTCCAGTCTGTAGCTATGGTGGTTAAGGCAGCCATGGACAGAACAACAGGCTTCTGGTTTTCAGTTCTAGTCCGGGTGGTTTCTGACACTTTCTCATCACTGTGTGGTAGGGAGCACTGAGCAAACAGATGCTTCACCATCTTCAGACAGTGATGCAAGGTTAAGGAATGCAAAGAACACCCCATGCACATATCACAGCTGCTACCCAACTGGAAAGTTCTGTAGAGAGGCTCTTGTGGGCCACTTAAGCTTGTTCCTTTAGATCCAACATGTCACACACGTGGAAGAATAGACACTTCTTTCCTGCCCTTACGATTCAGCCAGGGGATGCTTGGTGGTGCAATGGCAGCCTTATCAAGACTGTGTTCTTCTCACATCACACATGAAAACAAGTGCCAGACAGAGCCATCATGTTCTCTTGATATACAATATAGAATACTTTGAGAAGTAGTCCCTGGGGCACTTCCGTCATCACCATGCAATGGAGCACAATGAGACATGTGAAAAGCCCTGGCAGTTGTTTTATGTCTGATTGGTGCTTTCATGAATAGCAGTATCAGTAATTCTTCCTTTATGCTGACATTGAGAAAACTCCAGTGACTCTTAATATGCTCAAGAGGTTAACCCTTAATCTGCTCAGACAACTGGTAGTCTGTTCTGTCTCTGAAGAACTTGGGAGGATAGAAACTGGGCTGTTGTTTTTTTCTCCTTTCAGCTTCCTTCAAGATCCCTTCCCTAAGACCCTCTTCCTGTTAAAATCAGTCAAAAGCCAGGGTTTGTGCCTCCTGCTGTATGTGTAGGTTTGTTTTCTTGGCATATTCAAGCAAAGTTTAGAAGGAACTAGCTGCACATATATCTTCTTGTTGTTGTTGCTTGCCTTCAAGTTGTTTCTGACTTATGGCAACCTATTAAGGGGATTTTCTGGGCAAGGTTGATTCAGAGGGGGTTTGCCTTTGCCTTCCTCTGAGGCTGAGAAAATGTGACTTGCCCAAGGGTTTCCATGGCTGAGCCGTTATTCAAACTTTGGTCTCCAGAATCATAGTCCAATGTTCAAATCACCACAACACACAGGATTGACAGATATCTAATTACTTATAACTGATTTATATTCTAATAACTAAGGGAGAACCAAATTCCATTATACATGCACATTTTTTGGCAGCACAACTATAACTAGTACCCTTGAGCAGGGTGGGCAAAATGTGGCCCTCCCAATTTTGTTGGATTGCAACTCCAAGAAGCCTTAGCTGGCATACTCAGTGGTGAAAAATGCTTAGAGTAGTTGCCCAAAATTGGTATGTTGAGTCAACAATAAGGAGGAGAGTGTGTTTGGTACCACAGGCTGATGGCACTGAGATGCTTTTCAAATAATTCAAAAGGATCTATTTTCATTATTGTTGGAAAAATCCAGTATTCTCTCTCATCTCACTCCCTTGCTGTTTGAGCAATTGAGGTTTAGATAAAACAGGATTTCCTGCATGCAAAACCCTTCTGTTTTCTCTTCTAAAGTCTCCCCATTTGCTCTTCCTATCCATTAAAATGCATGGTGATAAATACCTTTCTGTATCCAAATGTGACCGAGGAAAGTTCCTAGTGTGATTCGTCTTAAAAGACTCCTTCTTTCTCCTTCTTCATCTCCTCCTCGTCTTCTGTTCATTCTTCTTCTTCACCATGCTTCTGTTTCTCCATCTGCAATATGGTGAGTTAAAGACTGAAGCTCTTTATTTTATCTAATCTTCTCATTAGCTACTTAGGATGTAAGCACTCCATGCAAACGTAAATGTAAAAAAACCCAACAACATTAGTAAGCTTTGTCTAAATTTGTGATCTGAAGCTGCCTACCTTGTTTATTCAGCTTCAGTTCAGGGAAGTAACATGAGATTGAAACATACTTTACTCTGTTAACTCTGCTAAAAGAAGGCTGATTCCTAGCAGTTTCAGCTTTCATATTTTTCCTACAAAGAGCTAATACCCTGGGGCACACACTAATTCCCACAGTTATTTATTGAAAAAGTGGAAAGTAAAGGTTTTTTTTTAAATCTAACTAGGGATGGAATGGAAAGATGTCAGTTTCCTGATTGGGCTCAAATTAGGAGTTCCTGACCTCTCAAGAAACTTATGCAGGAAGAAAAACGGCGTGTGGAAAGTTCCCACAAATTGCAGGAACTTTTTTTTTTTTGTTCCCGGCATAACATAAACTATGAACTTTTTGGGAACTGTCCAAGTGTTTGAGAAACTGCACAGCTTTGTAGTAAAAACCTACACTCTGAGTCTTTTCACTACACTCAGAGGACTGCACAGCTTTCTGAGAAAAACAAAACATCCATTTATGTTATTTTTTTGTACTTGGGAAAAGTGCACAAAATGTGAAACAAAACTGCATACCTCATACAGTGAAGGATTTGATATTGTGGCTGCAAGACTTTGACGGTCTGAAAGTTGCACAAACCAGATGTTAGGCAGAACAAAAAGAAACTGGGAGTTATACTGAAGCTACAGCAACATGTGGTTTTGTTGTGCCCCCTTTTTGTTGTCCGACATCAACTAACACAGCAATATTGCACAACAAAAATGTGCGAAATCCAGCAATCTTGCCCAAAAGATAGGCATATGGTTTTGTTGCGCAAGACCGCTGTTTTCTACAAAAAGACAGCAATGAGGACCGGTAAAAATATTGCACTGCTCAAAGGCTATGCATAGCAATATGAAATCCAATTGCAGAAATTTCTGAAGCTGAGAATCTCATAACACATTGTTGTGTGCCTTCAAGTCATTCCTGTATGAATTCTAAATGAATTCATGTCTCCAGAGTTGGATGAGCTGCATTAAAAGTACTTATGGAACTTGCAAGAGCAATTTTAGAACCACTGTTGATTAATCATCTTTGAGAAGTCTTGAAGAACAGGAGAGGTCCCAGTAGAGTTTAGTTTTAAGTGTGCAAATGCATTCCTAGCCACCACTGAAACCTAGCCATCCAGTCTCAGGGCTAGGACTAGGATTATACCCAAATTGCAAACCTGAGAGTTCTGGGGAAGTGCACCTCATCTAGCATAGACTGAATCCCTATTCCTTCATCCTCCTGACTGACTAACAGTATCTGTCTTGTCTGGATTAAGCTTCAGTTTATTTAGAATCAAGACAGCTTTCTTGGAGTTTAGTGGAAAAGAAAGATAGAGTTGAGTGCCATCAGCATATTGATGGCACCTAATACCCAAACTTCCACCAAGACAACCATAGCTATCTTTCCCATAACTTGGCCTGCAAGACTTGGACCTCCAAGGCCCATCATAACTTAACTCAGTTGCAGACCTTTGGCACAATCGTGGTAGCAGGATTTCTTTTTGCAATCCAGCCCAGAACATTAAGAAATGGTTACAGCTCACTTGCTCAGTAATTAGAGAAACCTGAAATTACTCTGAAGTTTTGGCAAGGCAAGAGGAAAAGCTGCAATTACACCAGTGAGCCATTTGCAACCTAATTATCTATGAGTGTCATATATTTGTGCATAAATGGGAGCTGTTCTTAGGGCAAGACATGACCAAATGTATACCTCCAGGCATCGCAGTTAATATGCTGGCCTCTCAAATGATCTCCAATAAAACTGAGAAAACAATAATCATACGTTCTATGCTGCTATAATGGTTGGTTATGCAGAGGGGTATTTCTAAAAAAAGAAACCTCTCAAGGGGAAAGAACACAGGACAGTGGGTTATAACTCAGCAGCACTGAAGTTATTAGCATCTATTTTCTGGAGACAGGCAGAGAGAGAGAGAGAGAGAGAGAGAGAGACGGTGGGAGAAATATAGTGGCAACCCCACAACCTCATCACTAGTACATCTCCCCAAAATTCATCTCTAAATTTGACTAATGGTAAAGGTTTGCTGTAACCCATCTCTAAAGGCAAGTATTAAGGGCCTTGGCTGTACTTATTTATGGCATCTGATCATTGCAAGTTGCAAAAGACCCAGGCACAGTTTGCGTAGATTCTTTGCCCATTATACACCAGGCGAAAGAAACTGCCCATGCAAGACAAAGACTTCTGTCGGGTTGCAGTACCTATATAAACACCAGCCTATCTATATGGAAGGAAAGTAGTATCTTGACCAGAGCTGGAGAAGTTACATTTTAAATGACTTACAGCTAAAGTTCCTGAGTTCCCTAGGAATTATTAACTGGGCATAGATACAAGCTTTGAAAAGCAGCTCTGCTTTCCTGTTTCTCACAAGTAACTAAACGTGTTACTTTAAAAAAACAAAAACTCCGAATACCGGTCTATGGTACAAAATACATTTGCCTCCTGTCAAAACTGTTTCTGTCTCAGTACTCACAGAAGGTAAAGCAACAACATGAAGTAAAGTAAGAGGCATCCCTTTAACCATCTGATCTTCTTCTCTACCATTTAGTGAGGCCATACCACCCTAAAATTAAAATAAATAAATAAATGGTTACACTGAGTTATCTCTTGTTAAAGTACCATTGTAATGTCACTTTTTCTATACTTATTACTGGGAAATAAATTAATTGCAAGTAACTAATTGTTTCTTAGAAAGCTAGCATCGTGTAGTGGTTTGAGTGCTGGATTACTACCCTGGAGATCAGGATTCAGTTTCCCATTGGGTAGCCTTGGGTGCATCACACATTCTCAGCCCCCAAAAAACCCTGTGATAGGTTCGCTTTAGGGTCACCGTAAGTCAGAAATGACTTGAAGGCTCATCCCCACCATAACAGGAGACTTAAAAAGCTAACTGATTTATTTTAGCATGAGCAGTCATGGATTTCAGTCGATTGCTTCGGATACACTAATGGTACATAGGGATTCTCAACAGTTCCTAGTCCTTACTGTTCACTCTTATCAGGCAACCATTTGCTGACTGTTAACGAACAATTTGCCTGGTGAGGAACTGAATGGCCACCTCACTGTGGAAAGGTTCGTCCTAGCCCTGAGACTGGATGCCCATAAGACTTTGTTCCTTGCCCCTTAGAGAAACCTCTTTGAAAAACAATCATTAGCAATGCTGTTTTCCTGTTACATTTGAATTCATTGGTTTCCCCCCCTAGAGAGAAACTTAGAAAATGGGTGTGCTGTATTTCTATGACAATGTATGCCACTTGAAAAAGAATAAAGGTTAGTAATTGCTCCCCAGACGATACTCCTTTTTTAAAATGTAATTAAAACCTGTTAGTTGGCTTCTCCCTCCACCTCCTTCATATATCTCCTCCCTTCTCTTCCCAGCTTCCTGAAAAAAGAGCAGGTTCTTTTCAGAGTGAGTAGATTAACTAACTTCCATGTTATCCAGAAGAAATTAAAAATTAAACAAAGCCATTTAGTCGCTTTTGAAATGCGCCTTTTGTGTTCCCACACTTTCTGCTGATTGTCATTTGAACTGGAAAGCAAACAGATGTTCCAGCATGCCAGAAGGCACATTCAGGCAGTAAGACCATTAAAAATAACTTCAAATAATCTTCAAATCTAAACAATAAGGTTAGAGATAGAAAAAAGATGATCTGTTGTCCAGCTTTCCCTGTCTGCCTACTGTAGGCAACATAATTATACAAAAAAAACGAAGATTAAAAGGGAGTTTGCATGACTGTTTATCCCAGGCTGCTCATTTCAAAACTTTGAAGGGGGGGAAAGAAAGAAAGAAAGAAAAGAAAGAGGTTATAACAGTGTAGCAGCAAATGTGAATGAAAACAGGAAGGATTAGAAGAAGATTACATGGCTTACAGAATGCAGACTTGATAATGTTACTGTTGATGATGCTTGTTGCTTCTGTACATGTCTTCAGGTTGCCTGTCATCTTCTGGCAACCCCATGAATTTCATAGGGTTTTCTTTAGCAAGGAATACTCAGAGGTGGTTTGCCAATTGCTTCCTCTGAAATATAGCCCACAGCACCTGGTATTCATCCAAGTACTAACCAGGGCTGACTCTGCTTAGCTTCCAAGATCAGATGGAATGTGGTATCTTTGTTGTTCTTATGTGCTTTCAAGTCGTTTCCAACTTATGGCAACCCTAAGGCTGCTTTTCTTATTGCCTGGCAACATAGTCCTCAGAAGGCATTCCCAGAATCTTTAACGGGGTTTGCTGTTTACTGCTTAGTAAGTTTATAACCTGAATCAGTTTTCAAGACCTGGGCCTGGAAAATGTCGTTAATTCCAGACTTCACAGCATCACACTGTTTTGCATTGTTCATGCTGTCTCACTTTTCTACGACATTATGACGATAAGCCTGTGACTATGTTACTGTTTTGTATTAAAACACCCAGAATCCCTGAGCCAACATGGCCACTCACTGTGCTGGGATTTAGGGAGCTGTGATCCAAAGAGTAACTTCTCATAGTTCATGCCTTCAAGGGCAGCTGGTGGTTTCCTTGTCACAGTTGGAGGAATGACAGCGTAGGTTTATTCTAGGCTTTAAAAGAGCTCTCCAAGGTCCTAAACCCTATCCTCAAGATAGGTTCAGCAAGTTGGATAGCTCATTTAAAGCCTGGAATGAGACCACATGGGATTCACTGCCCTCTAACATGGAATCCAGATGCAGTCCCTGCTCAATTAAATACGCTACTGTGTTTTCTGTTGACTTCAGACTGTCTCAGGGAGGAGGAGTTATTCTTCAGTTATCAGTCTTCCCCCAGTTTCAGTGGCAAATTTTGATGTGCAGATACAAGACAGGACATCCTCTCCAGCAATATATGGAAGAACTGTGTCACCCCATCTCATCCACCTCTGAGAGCTGCCTGGCACCCCCCCACACACACAACAGATCTGCAGAGCCCCTTGGCTTTGTTCAGAGGGTCAGTTGTCACACCACATTTTCCAGAGTGATCTTCTTCTCCGAGGCAGTCTGTTGAATAACAGAAAACCAAACAAAAGCTGTGCTCGCAAGCAAACATAGCTCAGCACATCCATTCCCCCAAATAGTTCTCCTGAGCATAGATTTCACCATGCTTGTTTGAAATGTATCTCACCGTGCCTCCCTCAAGGACCAGCCTATCAGAAGGCTACATCATGTAGAACAGCTGCTGCTGCCGCTACCGCTCTCCTTCCCGGTAATACTGCTGGAGCAGATCTATGCTCCAAGCTGTCACTGTGCTTTCCCTAGTGGGCGGCAATGAATAACGTATTCATTACTATTCAATACAAATTCAAGGCAGCAGAGGAAGCAAGAGGGAGACCCCCACAGGTCACAAAGGAATCATTTGCTCCACTGCCATTAACCCTCCAGCCCTTTATTACATTCGTAGGCACCATATTTCTTCCCTCTAAGCATTTGCTCCCTTTGCTTCTGCAGAGCTCGTGGGTTGTTGTTGTTTAACATCATGCTTGCCTAGACAGTGGTCTAGGGAACTGGTATGAATGGAGCAACTCTCTTGATAGCTTGGGGTAGGGAAAGAGAGAATGGTAGACTGAGAAAAATGTCATTCTTGTTCCAGCAAAGGATGGCAAGAAAAAAAGAGAAGCTAACTTAAAGCTCTCCACCAACATCTTATTACAGAACTTTCCCCGGTCTGGTATCTTTCAGATGTTTGGGAGCATGATGAACAGGGGTGAGGCTAATAGGAGCAAGGACAACAGGTATTTTGCATGGGCAAGGTAGAAGAAAGAGCGTAAGATGAGCTTGTGTCTGTTGGGTTAAACCACTGCAGCTCTGGAGAGTCTTTTGGGAGAGTTTGTTGGGTTAAGGCTGTTGTGTCTCTTGGGGTAATTCCGTTTTTTTGTGTGAGTTGGAAGGAGGCTTGCTTGTGTGCTCGTTAGGGCTCTATTGTTTTATTGTGTTTTGGTGAGCTTGTGTCTTTTGGGTTAAGGATGATTATTTGCATGAGCTGAGTGCAAGCTCCTCCATATTGTTTAGGATCAAGCCCAGGATAGGACAGAGTGGAGCAGAGGGTCTTGGATGAGGAACACACAGGGGATGTCTCTGAGGAGGAGGTCAGTTCCCAAACACAGGAGGTAGAGTGTAACGAGAGTGAAAGAAAGAAAGAGAAAACCAAAACATAGGTGGAAGGGTCTGCAGTCCACCAAATGTTGCTGGACTCCAGCTCCCATCAACACCAGCCAACATGGTCAATGTTCAGGGATGATGGGAAATGTAATCCAACTAGATGGACTCAGTGGAGCTTGACATCCCTTCCAGCTCTATGATATCATATCTGGAGGGCCAGAGGTTGCCCATCAGAGGGAAAATGCCTTAGCATGAGACCCTGGAAAGCTGCTAACAGTTAGGACAGTAAGCAATACTGGGCTAGATTAACAATTTCATCCAACTTGCTAGAAGGCAGTTTTCTATGCTGTATGGCAGAAATGTGGGTAACACATGGCCAGTGGGTGGCACGCAGCAACAAAGCCAGTTTTGTGTCAAACTTCCTCCCAAAACTGCCTGGACAAAATTCAGTGGACAAGCCACACTCACACAACTTTAAAATAAGCACTTACTGCTTCTTTAAAATGGAATGTCATGGTCTGTCACTGAAAATAGACAGTCTGGCAGCAAGCAGGAGGACAGTTCACAGTGCGAGCTGACTGGAGGGACTAGCCCCCAAGACCGGCTGAAGCTGCCCAAAAGTAAAAAAATAAATAGAGAGAGAGAGAGATTGAGAGAACATTTGAGAAAGATCTTCCCACCCTTAGCAACTGAAGAACATTTTGCAACAACAAACCATGAAATTGCACTTCATTAAGGGGCACGCCTGCAACCCGTTCAAGCCCCTTTGCTTGATGCTGAATGGAATTTTTTGTCCTTTTAAGAAGTCATGCCATCAAGCCCGGCCAGTCCTTCCACTTTCTTGCACAAAGTGGTGAGAGCAAGGCAATAACGAATCAGCGACTTCAATGTTTCAGTGTTCTCGGTGACAAAGTGGGTCAGTGCAAATGGCACCTTTCCTTTGAGAAGGATTAAGCCAATAAATTTCTATAAGCAAGAGCACTTATAGATAAAATGATCCTCCACCTTGGCTCTCTTGTGTAACAGAGAGCTGATTAGAACTAGGTCATCTTCCAAGTGTAGAAAGGGAGGCAGATTGCAAATTGGCAGGTAGCTGAATTCTTCTAAAAGGGCAGGTGATGAGACCAGATGCCTTTTTTGGAAGAAGAAGAAGAAGAAGAAGAAGAAGAAGAAGAAGAAGAAGAAGAAGAAGAAGAAGAAGAAGAATTATTATTATTATTATTATTATTATTATTATTATTATTATTATTATTATTATTATTATTATTTATTATTATTATTATTTCTCCAAATCTCTCGCGCACACATTCATGTTGGTTGGTTGGCTGGCTGGCTGAAAAAGATGAAACCTTCAAGCAGCATAAGACAAATCTGGGGCCTACCTCTTCACATAGGTTCATCCTTCTCATTTTCCTCCTCCTCCTCCACAAAGTCCTGCTCCATCACCTCGCCATGGCATGAAGGGCAAAGTCTTTTCAAAAAGATGTGCATCAGAAGATTGACATCCTGTCAAAAGGTCTTGTTTTCTTCTCTGCATGCCATTTGAAAAGAAGCCTCCTTTTCTCTAGGCATCATCAACTCTCCACCGCAATCCTCTGCTTTGGGCATCAGACCAACATATTCCCAGTTTTCTGATGTATTGAAAAAATGAGGTGTATAATCCTTGCAACCAAAGCCCTTGAAAGTTTAACCAGAGCCATGGAAAGATGACTAAATGAATCAATGAACCACATACTTAGCCCTTCCATATATATAATTTTCCTGCCTTGAGCAATAATATCTATATCCAGTTTTTCTTCGATCAGTTCCTGAACGACAAGGTAAGAATCCTAAGCCTTCAAGTTGTGAACTATAAATGTGAAGCCTGTGAACTGATCATCTTTTGTGAAAATCTGGATAAACTCAGACACTGAATGACTCATCCTTAATTTTCCATGTCTCCCAGCAGCAGGCCAAACAGGCATTTCCTCCACAAGCTTTGGGTTTTCCACGGATTTCCTTCTTCTTACTGTCCTTTCTTTCCTCTTCCTCCTCCTCCTTCCCCATTTTGAGACCATTCTTAAAACACTCTATAGTTATACAGTTCCCTTAATCTCTTTTAGGGACCAAAACAGAAAAAACAAATGCAACAACAGGAAAATAAAGCTTCCAAGAGACAGAGCATAATGTTTGCCCGGAAAGAGAGGGGGAAAAAGGTCAGTTGGGAGAGAGAACCCAAGAAAGAATAAGATATCATATTCATTTCATGCTTTCGCCCTCACACACACAAGTTGCATTTGATGTTTTGTGACAGTTATAACTCACAGCATCACTCAGAGCCTGGACCAAACTTGGAATCATGGGTGAAAATTCTTGTTACTCTTTATTACTTAAAAACCTCCCCTATACTGAGAATTGCCAGGTTTTCAAAACAGCAAAAAGGGACAGCCAAAATTCACGATCTGCAAAGTTGACTACCAGGAAATGGCTATTAACAAGGTCAAGTTCTACCTAAACAACAAATATTGGTTTCAGTGAACTTAGTTATATCTTTCTCCATAATATTCAGATATTGTCCACATTGTTCAAACGTACATTACGTATTGCAGGAACTTCTGGCTTTATTTTCATTTTGTCTTCTATAGGAGCTTAATATGCTGTGGCTGAAACATGGGGGGTGGGGGGAGTAAATGAGGAACTGGGAAATATTTAGGGGATGGGGTGGGGGTCTTCCCGGTTCTCTTGCGCTCACTCCTGAGTTTTATGCACTGTTACTTTGTAGTACCTCTAATGAACTCAATGGGCAAAAAGTACTTATAGTACTTTTAAAGGTACTTAAACGTTAGGACTGTCACCGGTAAATAGGAGAAAACAATAATATGACCTCCACATCAGGTTGCATTCTCATATAGGCTGTGATTTTACCCTCTGCTGAACACTGATCAGACCACAGAAGGAACATGGTTATCCTGGTTTTAGTACTGGAAGTCACCATGGGTCTCTTAGTTTTCTAGTTTAAAGTCTGCACCACGTGGCTAATTTTTTTTTAAAAAAAAAATTCAGCTTGCGTTTTGCATTCCTTGATTTAACTTGCCTAATGAGTCCATAATTTGACTCCATTTGCTTCAATTAGTTCTATTTGATTTTGTTTACTTCGGATGTTTGATTAAACTTTGCTTAAAATGGAACTAATCAAAGGAGCAGTTCAACTTAGTTAAACAAGGAAACTAAGTGAATTATTGCATAAGCCGAAGCAGATGCTTCGTTTCAGCTTCTCTAATGCTGGCAAGAAAACTATTAGGGATGGATAGATTAGGTAGGGTGAAATGGCATGTGATGCCTCTGATGGAAACAGTACAGCAAATCTGTTCTGAGCAAAAGTTAAAGTTCAGACTGGAGAAGATATGAAGCCTCTTTGAAATAAGAGTCACCAATGATGGGGTGATTGGGTCCTCCTTTAGAAAGGGCAGTTCTCCATTTGAAGGTGTTCTGTGTTTCAGGGCAGGGAAATACACAGCCCTTCAAAAGAGGGGCAAGGCCAACAGGTGTTTCACATGGCGTAGCGAAAGAGACAACATAAGGTGAGCTTGCATCTGTTGGGTTAAACCGCTCCAGACCCAGAGAGTCTTTTGGGAGAGTTTGTTGGATTAAGGCTGTTGTATCTGTTGGAGTAAGACTGCTGGTTTGTGTGAGCTGGGAGGAGAATTGCGTGTGATTTCGTTATTGTGCTATTGTGTTTTGGTGAGCTTATGTCCATTTGGTTAACGCTGATTGTTTGTGTGAGCTAATGCAGGCTTTCTTGTGTGCTCCTTTATGCTCTATTGTTTTATTTTGTATAGTCCCAGAGGAAGTGAGTTAAAGACTTGGTTCAGGGAGGAGCTAGAAGTCACTAGTTCTCTATATAGCTGCAGCTCCTCTTCCTAGAGCTCTCCAAACAGAAGAAAGGCCAACAGGCATTTTGCACAGGTCTTTAGTAGGGGAGTTATCAGGAGGAGGCCTGCAGTTCTGTTTCTGTGCCGAATATGGAAGGTCACCCAATGGGTTTTCATGGCTGAGCAGGGAATCGAAGCCTGGTCTCCAGGGCTGTATTTCAACACTCAAACCACTACACCATGCTGGCTCTGTGACTAGGGAACACAAGCACGTAGTAGAAACACCTCTTTGGACCAATGGGATTACATGAGGGAGATTCCATGGAACTCTCCAAACTGATTTCAGTTTGGGATAAAACAGGGATGTGCAGCAGCGATGGGGTCAAACCTGATACTATGCAGTAAAGCTGACATACAGTCCTCCTGTAGATAGATTCAGCCTAAGTTAGTTTTACTTTTGGAGCAGTGGAAGAGTCAAAAGGAGGAGAAGAAAAGAGGTGGAACGGTTCCTAAGAATATCAGTCTAAGAGAGGTTAGGATAAGTGGATGAGATTTTAGGTCACAGAAACACTCATTAACCTCTATCACTGCTGTTCCCTCCAAGGCACATTTAAACACTGAGCATTGTTGCATTTCCAGCAATTAAAAAAACTGGCATTCTCTTTTTGGGGTGCTTTTTATTCTCCCCAGAAGCTTAGGTAAGTTGTTGAAGTACCCTTACAGCTCTCTTGCCTATCCCTTGGTTATTGTAAATATAACAGCAAATCTATTGTACCCAGCAGCAAGAGGCTCATGAGAACTCATTCATCACAATAAAAGGCTGGGGTGTGGGCGGGAGGAATCCTCCGCTCAACACGTTTTAACTAGAGCTGCCATTCCTCACTATGCAGCTGACTCCCAAATGCACAATTTATTGCCACGCCCAGGTTCTCCAAGGGCTGGAAAGGCATTCCACGGGGGCTACTTGAACATCCAGTTAATCAAAGCATAATATGAACCCCAATCATATTTACAATCTGCCAAACAATTAGTCAACAGTACATAAATAAGAAGGAAAGAGAGAAAGACATATGGTTGCACCTCGTGCCAATGGCCTTATAGATTCCAAAAAGATTTATCAATAACCAAGAGAGAAAATAAATATTTACAAGTGGGTCCTGTCAAGCATAATGTGATAGAGGTTCTTTCACCGTGGCATAGAGAAAATGTAATCTAAAAAAAAACCAACCCTGGCATAATGGACTAACCACCTAATTAGAGTTCTTCCTCCCCAAGACAGCTTTCCAAGTGATGTTTTCTTTTTTGCAGTTTTCTTATCTCTAGGAGCTACTGCAAAAATGTACGGTAAGACAGATCTACATGCTAGGACATCTAATCAATGTTTTGAAATGTGTCAGCAGCCCCTAATAAGTCAGAAATGAAAGCTCACAAAATCCCATAGAGATAGGGCCTGCTGGGTTGAAACACCGGGACTAGTGGTAATGGTTAGCCACTACTTTCAGATCTGCATATTTTTCATGTTTTTAAAATTAAAATTTAGTGTCCAGCATCTCAAGTTGCATGTCTTCACCCCCCCCGCAAAAAACAAACATGGGATTGTCAAGATCTGTAAATTATTCCAGATGAAGGGAAGCAGTAAAGGGGTACAGTGCTGTCAAAAAATGAGTGATGGCTTTCTGATGCCTATCAAAAATGATTAATGCCTGCCAAAATGATTGATGTCTATCAAAATGATTGCTGTTCCTCCCTCAACTGGAAGTATTAGCGTGGCACATCTAGAGTGGGTCATTTGACCCCTTCCAGAACTGACCTGAGCAATAGGAACTGGTTTTGGATTTCTTGGTCCAAACTGGACAATTTCTGGAAAAACTGGATTTCCAATTTGTGCCCCAATTGTCCCCTCTAGGAACTTGCTCCACCACCCTGACCAAAAGGAACCAGTTTTAGACCTCTCAGACCCTCATGTTCTGAACCAGCCAACTGTGGTAGGCTCCCAATTTTTGCTTTTATTGGTGCCATTGGAGTCATGTGGCCCCTCCCAGAACCTGTACCATCACCCACAACCAATAGGATCTGGTTTCAGACTCCTCAGAATCACATGGCCAACTGGAAGACAGCCAGATACATATATATATATATATACACATTCTGTAGAGAAAAAGAAGCCCTTTTTGCACACCTGGACTTCTTCTCCAGACAACAGAGAGGTGTCAAGAACCCCCTCAGAGGCCTACAAGCTTTTTCACTCCTGGGAAAGTTAAATCCAGAAACCAGGGGCCGACCTTGTCAAGATATAAAGGTCCTGTGGGCAGAAGTAATCAAAACAGATCCTGGTTGTTCTTGGCTAATTTACCCAGAGTTGGCAACTAAGTACTTGTATCCTTGCCATTCCTCATTCCACATTGGTAACCAGCACAATGTGAAGCCAAGGTCACTTAGATGATAAATGGCAAAAAAGAAAAGGCATTTTCAAGAGCTTCAAAAATGCTCCAGGAAGACTAGTTGCAGATCCACTTTTGTCCTGATGGCCACTGTTGCCTCCTTCATTCCTGGATGAAAAACAATCCCAAACAATTAAAAACAAAAACAAACAAACATCCAAACAATCAGGAATCATGCAATGAATGGGAGGGTGACATGATGCCACAGAACAAATCAGATTTGGCCTCATGATGATATCAAGGGGAGATATAAAGGCAATCAAGAGCCAGAACAATATGACAAATAAGGAAAGGAACACTGATGATAAAAATAGGATTTCCCCCAACCCCAAATTTACTGAAAATGGTTGTGAAAGATTAGAAGTAGTCCTGGCTTTGTTCTAGTTTTTATACAGTCCTAATTAGAGATTGCAATCAAGTACAGGCAGTCCATCAACACTGTCCTTCTCTCTGAAAATTGGCAGATTCAGCTTGTATTAAAATGGAATTTGAATACTTACATAGGCCTTCTGCCACATGGATCTGAATGGATATAAGCAAATAATTTGGAAATCAAGAGCTTTTCCTGTGGGCTTCTCATAGTTAATCCCTTGTACAGCACTGGCCACAGCAAGTTTTAACTTCCTCTCACCCAAACATGAGAACCATCACACTCTTTCAAATCAACAGAAAGGACAAAATTCGCTATTGTTTGATTTGGAGACATTTCATATAACCAGGATCAAAAACATGAATGCAACCGCATGGAAAGGCAGACACACACACAAGGATGGGATTGCAGTTAAAAAGCAAATGCTCCTATAGGGAAAGGTTATTAGGGTGTTTGGGAAACAGTTGCAGGCCCAGATGTAGAAATGATTGCTCAGTTAAAGACTTCTCAGTAGAAGATGCCTGTTGAATAAACCAAGGACATTTGAAGGAGATGCATTCCTTATGGTAGTGCGCAACCAATGGTTTATTTCTAGTAGCAGAACAAAATTGCAAACAGCTGGGAGAAGATTTTAAAACATTTCTTTTAGATGGAATGATACTGGTCTTATTTTTAAAAGAACAAAATGAAAGTTCCAGAGTATTCATACCAGAAGGATTCTTTTCTCCTCCCAGTGTCCTAGTCCAACACCCAAACCACTACACTATAAGGTCTTTTTATACTATTATATTCCCATTTCCACCAAATGATAACCAATCTGTCAAAGATCCCTCTCTTTTCTCTTTTTATTCTTTCTCTCCCTCTCCCCTTTTGCTACCCAGCACTCTCACTATCATGCAGGGCTGTCCACCTGACATAAGCTGCAAAGACATCAGAAGCCTTCAAAATGTTCTCTCTTTCAAAATCCTAGCTTATTGGTTTAAGAAAAACATAACAGAGATGTATGTTGCTCAGGTTCAGACAGCTGTAATGTAATTCCTTCAGCTCCTGTCATTCAACATTGCGTGGACTGAAGGCTGCAATAGAGCGAGGAGGAAATGCAGATTGCCGTTGAGTGCGTGGGTACAGACAAAGAAAGGTGGTGCCACATAGTGTCTATCAGTGCAATCTCATGCATTTCTGCTCAGAAGGAAATCCCTTGAGTTAAATAGGGATTCTTCCCAGAGAGATGTGCATAGGATTGCTGAATCAGAAATTTTCCAGATGGAATCTGGCCTCCCCACAAATTCCTCAGGTGGCCTTAGGCAAGCCTCTTTCTCTCTTCACCTCTGTCCTTCTGTCTGCAACATGGTGGTAACAATCCTGACCTACCATACAAATGATACTGCTAGAGTTGCAAGCAGCTAACAAGAGCAGGGTGCTATGAACACTTGAAATGATGGCACAAAGGTTAAGAAGGGTTTTTGTTCATGATCTAAACCAGGAGAGGCAACCTGAGGCTCTACAGAATGTATCCTCCAAACCAGGTTGCTTATCCTTTGTTTAAAATTAAGGCCCATTGTCATTACTATTGACATCAAGGGTTTCATACATAAAGATATATGAATTCTCACTAGCAGGATTGTCCATGCCATTGTAGTTCCAATTTCTATGTACAGTTAAAAATGCTGGACAGGGAAGAAAGCCGATAGGAAGAAAATCAACTCATTCAAAATGTGATGTTGGAGGAGAGTTCTACAGATACTCTGGGCTGCTAAAAAGACAAATGAATGGATCTTAGAGCAAATCAAGCCTGAGCTCTCCCTAGAAGCCCAGATGATTAAACTGAGGCTGTTGTATTTTGGCCATATCATGAGAAGACAGGACTCACCAGAAAAGATAATAATGCTTGGCAAGGCAGAAGGCAGTAGGAAAAGAAGAAGACCGCATTTTAGATAGACAGACTCAATCAAGGAAGAGATGTCCTTGAATCTGCAAGACTGAGCAGGGCAGTTGATAATAGGATGATCTGGAAGTCTTTCATCCACAGGGTCTCCATACATCAAAGCCAACTTGACAGCAGCAACAACAAACACAACAAAGGCCTCTGTGTGCAAAAGCTTTCAGACATGCCACACCAGCTCAATATGATGCATCTCTGTTTCAGAGCAAGTACCAGTGTGGCAGTATTCAGATGTGCAAAACACAGCACGAGTCCATAGATTCATGCTCTGAAGTAAGCCTCAGCACAACAGGTTTCAGATGCAAAGCACTGCTCAGTTCTACATATCTATACCCCATAGTAAGCTGCAGTGTAACAGCTTCCCCGGCTACAAGGTGTTGTTCAGTTCTCGGCAACAGTGTGAGTTTCTGCAGCCTCCCTGCATTTCCCATTCAAGAGTCCGAGAGGAGTGAAGTCCCTAAAGACAACAACAAATTAAGGCAGCTGAGGCCCTAGAGCAGTTCTAAAAATAGGCCCCTCTTTGTACACATATGTGCACTATTGTAGGAGCAGTGGCACAGAACTCAAACCGATAAAAGAATAAATAAATTACAGAGTCCAACTAACAGTGACACAGAAAGATCCGTGCATGAACCTGTTTTCAGTCTTACAGTTTTTGATGCCTAACAGCCTGGTCCCATGCATTTTTAAAATTCCATAACTCAAGTAATACACAGAACATTGATGACAACAGGAAAATCCAAAGGCTCAGGAAGCTACTGGGAAGAACAAACAAGCGACGCCTTTCCCGCCTACACTGGGTCACTAGACAGTCAGGGCCCTGGAGCAATTGTACCATCTGAACGATTGATAATTTGCCCCAGCCCGAAAAGATGGGTTGTCATTTTGCTAGGAGGAGAACGCAAATCTCCTCCGAGCAGCGTGGAGGTGAATATCATCCACTTTAGAACAAGGCAACTTAGGGCAGTGCCAGGGGAAGGAGAGACACCAGCAGTAGTTGTTGGACTGCCATGCAATAAAAGGGAGGTAGAGAAGATTAGGCGAGAGAGATCACCATGGTTCACTTCCCAATTTAATCGCTTAAGTTCAAACACCCAGTGTTTGTAGTGAATGGCAAGCATCCAAGCCTTAATGCAGCAGAAAGCAGTATCAGTGTATGAAGAGGCATGTCCCCTGGAGGAAGAGGGTAACTGAGTTCACAATGAAGCATAAACTCTGAACTCAGCCATTGAAGACCTGCCCTAAGATGCCCACCAACTGACAAAATGGGGAGAAAGAGAAGGAGGGGCAATGAAGACACAGAACCGTCACCTCTACTACGTTCCCCCCAGAGCTTGAAACCAGCACCCAGTCTTTTTTGGACTACAGTGCCCAGAATACTGGCTACTGGCTAAAGAATTACAGGACTTGCAATTCAGAAAAGTAATTTTCCCAAATTCTGCTCTCTCTTCAGGCCTGTACCTAAAAGTAAGACGAATGCTTTATCCTCAAATATTTCATAGGGGGAAAAATAAGGTCACTTGGGTTCCTAGACTTGGGTAGGGGGGATGTAGCCCTCTAGATGTTGTTGAATTGCAACTAAGGCTGATGCCTCACCCAGGAAAGCCAACAGTAAAGGATAATAGGAATTGCAGTCCAACAACATTTGGATGGGCAAATTCTCCTTATCATTGTCCTTGGCCATTTAATAACTCTTGCACATTAGGCATTCACCTTTTTAACATCTTAATTTTTAAACCTTGCCTCTAGCCCATTCTGTTACTTTGGTGCCTTGTTTATCCCCGTCTGAAAAGAGTGTCTAGACATGGAGTTGAAGCACCCTGTTTGCACATGTGTTGCAAATGTTCCAGAAAAGAAAAAAGAAAAATTAAACACTAGACAAACAGTACAATGTCACCAGCTTTCCATGTCAAGATCAACTGTCTGTACTCTTTTTTTTCTGCTGCTGAGTTAATATTTTAATAGAGAGTCCATGAAAGGCATATTTCAAACCTCTAAGAGTGCATACTTTTATGCACACTCTCATACACACACACACACACATGCACACACTCCTCAGACTATTGCCTGGTTCACCTATCCCAGAAGCACTCCTTGTAATGTGGCACAGTGTTAATAATTTGAGACACTGGGGCAAACATTGAGGCTCAGCAACCTTGGCTGAGCCCTTTGCCAGAGGGATCTTTCCTTGCTCGTCCCAAGGGCCAGCACAGCAATCAAAGACAGCTTCATGAGACAGATCTTCTACTGAAACCTGACCCAAAGCCCCCCAAATCCAGTTCCAAATTCACTTTTCACACGATGGGCATACCCCCAAACAACTCAGTTTTTCTGTGCTATATAACATCTGTAACTGCCCTTCACATTGGGAGGCGCCAAGCTTAGGAAATACAGCAATGAAACCTACACAAAAGAAGCTGGACTATTCTGCTAAGCCTAAGCCTGTCAGCCTCAGTTACACATGATATACCTGTGCTAGGTTACAGAGGATATAGACTTGAATTTCCCTTAGACCTTCTATGAGATTCTGGGTTGTTGTTGTTGTTTTAAAAGCCATCCAATCGGGGGATTAAATGACATCTCACCCAGCCTTGTGAAAGTCCATTAAGAACAATTGATCAGCTGCTCTGTGCAACAAGCCCAGTGACAATAGAGAAACGGGGTTACTTTGTTAGGCTAATGGAATAAATAGGCTGGTGCTTTTCCCCTGCAAAGAGAGAGGGGAGAGAGAGAGAGAGAGAGAGAGAGAGAGAGTGAATGGGACTGTCTCCACATGAGCAAATACATATAACGCTATGCTCTGGATAGCATAGATCCATAATTGATTTTTGTTCCAATAATAAATACAGTTCAATGGCTAAGTTTCAGATGGTTTGGAATAAAAGCCTGCTAGGCGAAATCCCTGTTGAGAGGACAATGAGGAAGCACTTGATCTCAGGACCACAAGACAGAAAGGAAACACATTAACTCTTGTCATTAAGAGCCGCGAATGTTTGATTAAAGAGATGAGCTGGAAAGTTCTTGCCAGCTCTGGGATGTCCAGAATGGGTCTCTGAAGCTACCCATCTGTTACCAAGGTGAGTCTGTCAATGGACTAGCACCTTCTGTCACTTGCTTGGGTCACCCACTGAGTTTCATGATCATATGGAGGAAAAAACTCTGGATCTTCCAGGTACCTGTTTTACACTTTTTAACCACTACGCTGCATAGTAACTTTATTTATTAAAATGATTGTGGACTAGCTCAGAAAAAGGACAAAATAGACTTGAGGGTGAACAGAAGCAAAAATGATACAGGCTAGACGTTGACATAGAAATAGAAATGTATGCAGAAGTTCCAAAGAAAGGGGAGTTGGTGGCTCCCCTAACTATACAGTGGAGAATCTGTTTTGGGATTTAATCCAAACTTTGAAGAGTTGTCACAGGTGTGGAACCTGATTTTGCAGAAATAATCACCTTGCATACCTTGAATCAGCTCAGTACCTTGGATAGCTCCTCCTAGAGTCCAGTCTGAGAACCAGATATGTTTCCACTGGTGGCAAAGGTGGTGGTGGGGACCTGGAGTTCATCACCTGTGAGGATGATTTGAAAGTGTTGGTTATGTTTGACCCAGAGAGGCATATTCCAAATATGTACCCCTTGTCTCACAACTGTGAGTCAACTGTCACAGGTCCATCCTATGTTATCCTGGCATTTGGAGTTGGTCTGGAGAGACTCACAGTGGTCATTTCTCTCTGTTGAAGGGCTGAGAATGTCTTTTCAGCAGCCTGCACTGCAAATTGTGGGCTAAGCTTCCACCCTTAGGTATGGTGGTGGATGCTTCCCCATCATCCCTATTTACATAAAACTGCCACATCTTGGTTATCTTCTGCAGGTGAAATGATGTGGGAGAGGAAACTTTGCATCAGGCAGTAAAACAAATTGGGCTGGTCCTGGGTCATCGTACCTTCTTAGAAGTCAGGAGTGGAAAAACTATGGCTGCATACAGTGTCCAGGCCTCATTTTGTGGCCTTGGAAGCCCCCAAAGACCCCAATGTGACCTCCCAACATCAGTAAGTCTTTTTCAACAAAATTTTGAGCCAAAATCAGCCAAAAAGTAAACACCATAAAAACATGGGAGAAGGGCCTCCTTTCCCTTACACTTCAGAACCCCAAACTTCCCCCTTCCATTGAAGAAAAACATTGGAAGGGGCTTTATGTTACGTCCAGTTGTGCCAGGAGAGAGAGAGAGAGAGAGAGAGAGAGAGAGAGAGAGAGAGAGAGAGAGTCAGAGAGAGAGAGAGAGAGAGAGAGAGAGAGAGAGTAAATGAATGTCTGCTGTCGTTCAAAACTTCAGAAGGACTTTTATTAGCAGACAAAACTGGAAACATTTTCACTGCTGGCAGAGATTTCCTGGAAACTCAGAGATGGGAAGGGATGGAGATGGGGGCTGGGACGCATTGAAAACTCTGGTCTCTTGTCATCAGCTCTAATAAGCTTGCCAAGAGGCAATGTGTTCTGAACTGAGATGCACTATGACAAATTCTAGATCAAGGACATGGACCATGTGACAGTGATTATCGTCAGCTGCCAAGTTCATTAGGCATAAAAGCCAGTGGGTTTTGTGCTTGGGAACACCACCACAACATGTATACTACCCCCCAAAAAATGGCAGGGGGATGGACAGAGATCCATTAGTTGGATTCATCTGCTGGTATCGGAGGGTGGAGAGGGTCTCTCTGCTCCTCATGAATAGGCCTGGAGGGGGGAGGATAAATTCTGTAATTACAGAGTCCATTGTCAAAAACTTCACAGAGACATGGATATTCACAAGATCACAGCATTTTTATTTGAGTTTAATATGTCTGCTTGTGGGCTCGGTAACACAAAAAAGGATCAGACATCATTCCAACACTTAAGGACAGCCATTTTAAAGACTGCTTACATAAAAGGCTAAAACTGACAAGAACCAAGACAAGCAGGATGAGGGTCTTCTGATTGTTTGAAAAGTATAATGTATAATAAGGGTGGGCAACCCTTTTTCTATTGAGGGCCACATCATCTCAGCGACCACTCGTCCCTGGCAAGCAGGGACAGGGCCAAATATGGGTAGAACTATACCACCTGTCTCTCTCACATGCACATGTACCTTTTCTCTTTTCTGCTCTCACTCTAGGACCAGAGGGAAGACTGTGGGCCTGTTTCAGACTTTTGGTTCTGGTATTTATGGCTCTGTGCTCTAATCTCTCCCAGTACCTGGCAGCTCAGCTGGCATAGTAGGTACCATCTAGGAATTTAAGATCTGTGGGCAAAGGATTATTGTCTGTTTTGCTGACACACACAGCCCTGTCAAGGCTGTGAGCCTTTCAAGATCTTCCGCATCTGTGGAACAACCTTCCTTTCGCCCTCCAGCCAGAGGAGGATATCACCCATTTTCACAAGGGGCTGAAGACCCTTCTCTTTGATTTGCCAGGTTCAGTTGCTGCATTCTGCCTGAGGCTGCTGAGGTACGTAGTGACTGGTAGACTGTTGGGGGATTTCATTTTATGTATATTTATAGCATTATGTTCTATTGTCCTTGTCTTTGTCTGTACACATTGATGTTCTGCTCTTTGGTGAACAGGGCATTATAAATATTGTTGTTGTTGTTGTTTTTGTATGGAATCTGATGAAAGCATATGCATGTTTCTTCTAAAACAGTCAGAATGGCCAGCTGGCTTCTCTTAGTTCTCTCAGTTCTTAGCAGATGGTTTATGAAAATTTAAGAAGCCTCCAGACTAGGCTTTTATAGTGAAACTGTGCTATTCCATTCACTGAATTTTACAGGGGAAGCTAAGTGAGGAGCAGGGGACGGTGGGCACTTCCAAATAGAGGGCTTCTGCAGCTCACAGTTCAAAGGCAGCATGTGGTTCTTCTCTCTCTCTCTTTTTTTCCTGTGGTAAGAAAAAAAGATGGAAGACATAATAGGTCAACATGAGGTGGCTGCAAACAGAAGAAAATGAATCTATCCACATTACACAATTACAGCAGCAGTCTGATACCACTTTAACAGTCATGTTTCTGTCTTAAAGAATCCTGGGGTTTATGATTTGGTGAGGTAGTTAGAATTCTCCGCTAAAGAGCTCCAGTGCACTCTACTGAGCTACAAATATTACAACTTCAGATTCTGGGAGTTGTAATAGGAAAAGAAAACTTTTTTCCAAACTCTTCTCTGGCTATGCATATATGGAAGCAGGGTAGAAATGGCAAGTTACAACTCTGAGAGATTGCCAATTGTTTCCCCCCACCCCAGCCCTGTTCTAGCAGCTTTAACAGCAAATTGATCTGCAAATACAGTGCTTCTGTCTCCCTGTGGCTTCTCTGTAGATTGTGCTGATCTGAAAAGGATAACAGTAAGCCAAAGGATGGATTTTTGCCCCCTGTTGCTGTTGTTGTTTCCCCCCTCACAGATACAGCTTTGAGATAACCAAAAGAATTCTACCAAGTTCCAGAACTAGTGTCACAAAGTATAGTTGGCCCTCCACATTCACTAGGGTTAGGGATGCAGGCCCCTTGCAAAAGTGGAAAGTTTGCAAATATGAGAATGTGTGTGTGTGTGTGTCTGTGGAAAGGGGCCTGCTGCACAGTGAGGAGAACGGGCACCCAGGGTCCCAACCAGGTCAGGGAAGGGAAAGGGAGAGGGAAAGGGAGCTCTTTGGCATGGTGGCCCTATACTTCCTCTCTCTTGCCCATCTCTGTCCTTATGTTGTGGGGGGACCTTGGGAGAGGGTTTGCCATGCTGAGAAATTGGGTTGTGACCCATCCTTAGCTGGCCAGGCAGAGGCTGATGGAGGAAGAAGACGATGACAGAGTTTTAAAGGGCTGCATTGCCTGATCGGAGCCACTAAAAAGGAAGATTCTCCCGGAGAAGAAGCGCCTGAGGTGTGGAGGGGGGCAGGGGTTGGAGAAACTTGCAAATAATCAATCCATGAAAATTAAACCCGCAAATGTGGAGTGTAATCACTGAAATTTCCCTTGAAGGGTTCTGGGATATACACAGTTAGTCTTTAATTCTTCCAGATCCTCAGCAAAAGTGCCAGGAGCTAATTCCTCCTTAGAAAGCGAAAAAGGGGCAGCAGAAAGCAGAAACCCCAGTCTTGCAATTTCAAAAAGCAGGAGTATGAATGTACATTGTCACCTCAGTTCTCGCTTTTATCCTTGCTTGATACCAGTTAAATATACTTAAGCCCTTTCCACTTTCCTCCAGTCAAGCTCTTGGCACAAAGTTCAATTACTTCAGCGGCATTTTCAAGCCTGCCGCTAGATAAGAACCAGGAGGAAATAGAGAGTGCTAAACCTCATCACTTAGAAACAAGGGTTTCACCCATCTCCAGAGTTTTCCAGTTCCCTCCCCTCCCAGAGCATAGAATCAAAATTTAAAGTGCTTCCATAAATTGCACATATCATTCAGCCTTGGAGGACCTGTGGGTCTTTCTTTATCCATGCCTCTGAACTCTCCTCCTCTGTCTTGTCTATCAGAACAAGAGCTTGGGACAAAGTTCTAAAAACCCATTCCAGTGAAACAACAGGCTCAGGAAGAGAGGGTATTCTGCAAATGCTGAATTTTGAAGGAAAGAAGGATGGTAATATATATTAATATATATTATGAGAGCCAGCATGGTGTAGTGGTTTGAGCATTGGACTACAACCCTGGAGACCAGGGTTTAACTCCCCACTTGGCCATGGAAACCCACGGGGTGAAACTGAAGGCACACAACAACAAGAATACATATTACAGATCTAAAGGAGGGAACCTGTGAGAATATTAAACCCAGAGAATAAAATTAACCAGAGATCGCTCAAGATGCCCTGAGGCAGAACAGCCTCCCATAAACACGCTCACCCAAGTCAAGATTCCTAGCACCATAAGACAGCAACTACCTGGCCAGAAAATATCACAAATGTCTCCCCCATCCTTGCAGTGAAAATGGAATTTAAAAAGTTAAGTGCCTATCAATTTGATGCCCTTTCTTGACAAACAAAACCTACTGCCCATGGCAACTACTTCACTCTGGTAGAGAGAGAACTTTGGTTCTTTAAAGGTTTTGAACTACAAACCTCAAAATTCCTTATCCCTAGCCATGTTGGCCAGGATGTCTGGGAACAGAAGTCCTAACTTCTGGAGAGCCAAAGCTTCCTCATCCATGGTCTGTGCTAAGAATGCCACCTTCTGGAAAACAAAAAGAGATAGGATGGATTCCTAGAGAAACGTCCTCAGCTTAAAAAACAAACTAATGTTTGCCATTTTTATTTTTATTTTTATTCATGTCTTTTCCACCTTTGCAGGGGCCTGGCACCCCTAACCCCCATGAAAGTGGAGAACTCACTGTATTTTGATTGTATATTAGATTTCAGTGTTTAAAATTAATCAATAAAAAAGCTGTAAACTTAAAGAGACCAAATTCAGCTCCCCTTTGTTTTTTGTTTTTTTTAGTCGTAGGACAACCCTTCCACTAGAAACAATGAGGCAAGCATCTCAACTGGCAGGTACTGGTGGTGGTGGTGGGGAACCATGACAGGAATCCAGTGATTCTCTTCTGTTGGAGAATATGCTATTAGAGAAGGCTATAGCCCTTGGGTGTGTCACATAATCTCGCCCCCAGAAAACCCATGATAGGTTCGCCTTAGGGTCACCATAAGTCAGAAATGACTTATAAGGCACACAATAGCAACAATTATTCAATATAATGCAAACAGTGTACTCTCAGCTGGCCCAAGACATTTTGTTGCCTGAGGCAGTGCAGTCCCTTCACCAAGCCAAATTGCGATAATACCAAAGGCTGGTTCCCTCCACCTCATTTCAAAGCAGCCCTGCTACCTCTTCCATTTTATTCTATTAAGGCCAGTTCCATCTCAGGATGAGAAATGCACCTTTGTTCATCCAGCTTCTGTTAGTTAATTCTGTTTCATTCTGTTGGTAGGAAATGTGGCTATTGTTGTTTTTATAAAGTAAATATGCTTCTAATCCACCCCCACCCCTACTTTGACCTTGCCACCCTGTCCTCCACCCCAAGCAGTGTTTGCATGTTCTGACTATCAGGTTGTTTCCATAATTAAATATTTATTTGGTTCTGTGTCATGGAAACTGGCTGACAATCCTCAGGAAAAATGAGACACTGTAGATTTTTCCCTGTTCTTCCCTTCTTGTTTTGTTGAAAGGAGACCAGTGCTGGCACAAGGAAGAGGTATCATCAGCATGGAACTAGGAGTCTTTCCTGGATTTATGAGGATCTCTTTGGTATTTAATAAAGACTTGTGGTTTTTTTCCCCTCCTGACAATAAAGAAAACCAGCTGTCCTGCTGTTACCACTCCTCCTGATGCTAGAAGACATATGTTTGTCCCTCCACTTTTAACCTTGCTCCTTGGCAGGAAAACTAATACTTGTAGTGTGGGAAGGAGGATGGGGAATTGGAATTATACAATTTTAGCAGGGGTAGATCATGGAGGCAGACCTTACAAGCAGAGTTTGGGAATCTTATTTTTCGACTATGCCTCTCAGAATCCTCCCCTCTCAGTACAGGCTGGTGGATTCTGGGAGTTGTAATCCAAAAAAATAACTCTTCCAAGCTGTGATAGCAACCTGCCCAAGGTCTCCTGGTGAACTTAATGGCTCAGCAGGGACTAGAACCCCAGCCTCTGAAATCCTGATCCTACACTCTAGCCACTACACCACAGGGTCTGAGATAAAGCTTTGCTGCTTTCCTTCTCTTTCTAATGTTTATATTGTGACAACCAATGTCTTTATAGCCAAGATTCCGCACCGCCACTACACAAGAGGGAAATATACAGGGAATCCCAAGGATTGCTGAAGTACAATTAAAAAAAATACATTCAATCAGGACTGCTGAGGATGCTCAGAGGACACTGGCTGACTGTTGGGAAGTCGGTGGGGTGAACAAAGACTGCAGAAAACCAGAACAGGAAGAAGGAATGGAATGGAATGGAATGGAATGGTGGGAATCCGAACAGAAGCACTCCAGATTAGACTATTTCCTTTCAGGCCCTACTTGTTCTCTTTTAATGGCAATCAGCACAAGTGCTCTCGAGCAAGAATAATACAAAAAAAAAAATGTATCAAGTAGATCTTCAAACAGGGTATGCCACTTCTCTGGTTCATTACAGATTTCAGCACAATCTTTTATACGGTTTGCCTTTTGGCTGCAAATGTATGTTAAGCCTAAGCTTGGAGTCAGCAGGCACAGACCGTTTCCTTCATTTCCCTTAGTCCAGCAAGGGAGGGGCCTTCAGTCTCTTCATGGGTGGGACAGGCTTCACATGAGTTCTGCGCAGACGCTTACTACCCAAAGTCTCCATCACATCTGAGGGCCCTATCACACTACAGTATTATGCTATTATTCCCCTTTAGCTGCCATGGCAACATTGCATGGAATCATGGGATTAGCAGTTTAGGGAGGGGCAAGTCGAATTCTCAGCCAGAGAACTCCAGAGCCTCACCAAACTGCAAACTCCAGAATTCCACAGGATGTTGTCATGGCAGTGAAGCAGAATGATAGTGCTATAACAGTGAAAGTGTGATAGAGCCCTGTGTATGTGAGCGTATTTACACTACAACCACTGTATCAATACCACCACACCAATATCATGGCTCCATTGTACAGAATAGGCCAGCTCTTCTTTTAATTTCCATCACCTGCTAGCTGACCATTGGCGGCATCCCTTCTGTTTGATTACCTGGAGGTGCCTGCTTCCCATGTTGCTCTTATGAAGCTGCTTACCAAGAACTACCAAGAACCATGTTTCAAGCTTGAAGTTACACAATCCATTACTATTTCTCCCCTTAATCAGTGCTTATGAAGCACAGGAACAGGGACAAGGTCCTGAAATCAGGGTTCTATGAATGGAAGAGGGTTCTATGGATGGACGAGCTACTGTCAAATTCTTAAGGAGGAAGAGATGTGCGGTTCAGGTGATTCCCTGTTGCATGGAAGAGAAACAGTGATGCGTGGGCCTGACAAGATGTCTCATGATATATGCTGTCTCCTGGGGCAAAGATTCATGCGGTGACAGAGAGGTTGACAAGACTCATCAAATCCTCTGCCCTTTCTTCCTTCTGATCAACCCTGGAACAAATGATACTGCAAGATATAGCTTCCAACATATTGGAAGACACCATGAGGCTCTGGGAAGGAAGCTAAAGGACTTTGGGGCACAGGTTGCTATTTCACTGCTCGTTCTTCTTGATGGATATGTCCTAGGAAGAGGGAAAAGAGTACTAAAAGTGAACAACTGGCTCTGCAGATGGTGCTATTCAGAAAGATTTGGCTTCTAGGACCATGGTCTGCACTTCCATGAAGACAGATTTCTGGCAAGAGACTGGTTGCACCTCACAGCAGTTGCAACAAATGTATTTGCTAGGAGTCTTGCAGATCTGATCAGGAGGGCTTTAAACTCAGTTACGTGGGGGAAGGAGACAGTATTCAAGAAAGTAGGGGAACACCAGGTACTGGGGACAATAGCCTCAATGATATAAGGGGAATTTACAAGAGCTCAATGTACAAGAGTCCAACAGTGGGAAGACAAACAAGAAGGAAATCCACTGGAGGGAATGACCCAAGGTCTTGGATGTCTCTACACTAACGCAAAATGAAATTCAGGTCTTAACACATGAAGGCAAATACGATTAACAGCCTTCACTGAAACCTGGTGGGATGCATCTCATAATGGGAACAATGTAATCTATTTGAAAGAAATAAACCAAAAAGGAAGAAAGGAAGAATAGCATTATATGTCAAGGATGTGTACACCTGTGAGAAGATGCATGACTTAGAGGCTGGAAAACAGGTTGAGAGCCTGTGGGTAAAAATTAAAGGGAGAGAAGCAACAGTGGCCTAGTTGTGGGGGTTTACTCTAGCTCCCCCACCCAGACTGAAGATTTAGGTGGTACTCTCCTTGGCAGCACATATACAAAGATGCCTTCTCAAAACATATCACCAAATACTGGAGACAAAGAAGATGGAGGCAGCGCAAGATGAAGTGATCAAATGAGCTCTGATATCTTTTTTCCCCCTTTGTCCTACCCTGATTGTTCGGTCTCTGATTAGAGCACTCCAGTGCTGACTAGCATTGACTCCTCTATCCCCGAACTGTTTTGGAAAGTTTACACCTTCTTCCGAATTTGTTGTCAGCTGCACTGCTAGCAACTCCCCTGGACTGGAAATGGAAGCTAAGAACCACAAACCTCTGGGAATAGAGCACTTTATTATTTGGAACTTGTTTTTCCTCCCCTGTGACAATCTTTAAATGAGGAATAAAAAATGCTCTAAAATAGGCCCAGGGATGGTTAAGCACAACACGGCCATCAAACAGCTTAAAATTGATAAATTGTTTGCCTGTGAGGAAACTGTGAGTATTTCAGACTTAAACTCAGTGCTTACTAGTTTGACTGCAGCTTTGGATACAGAAAATGAGCCTCTATCTGAGCCCTTGGAAATCTTTGGCAATGATCTGGCTACTTATGAGGAAGGAGTATCCTTGGAGTCAAATGGGGCAGACCAGCCTGTTTTTGAGAAATCATTTTTCACTTAGGGGAAAACGGCCCCCGCACTGAACAATAATCATACTCCCCAGACTTTGTAACAAAACAGTGTCTTTTAACAACTCATGCTGTTATTTCAATTTATGAACATTTAGGGGGGGAAATCATTAAACAACTTGAGCTTTCTAAAACTCTCCTTTGATACTTTTGTTCAGAAATGTACAGCTTTAAAAGAGAATTTGGATCAATCTCATAGTGTGTGTTCCAGAAAAGAAGAAAAAGCAGTGAGCAAAAAACCCTTCGTAACTGATCCTGGGGATAGCAAACTAGTAACTTTAAAGGAGTTGGCAAAAGGAAACTGTAACAGGATCTTACAAGCAGAGCAAATCAGGCTGCACACTGCTTATAATAGAATAAACAATGCTATATGGAGCTCACATAAAGCTATTAGATTTTCTCTGAGCCAGCTTTTATATACAGACCCTCGCAGTGTTGATACAATTGTTGTAAGAATGCTTTCCAGATGTATTGGCATGTAAGAGAATTTTGGTAACCTCTGAATAGTCTACAATCCCTCTCATGTTGATGAAGATGAAACTTCCGTTGCCCAACCTTCAAATAACACCAGTGTGGGTTTTTTGAGATTTATCTATCGCCACTTGAATTATTCCTAAGCACAGTATTGGAGTGCCAGCAGAGAAAACGAATACCTGTTTGCTAACCCCCAAGAAAACTTTTTGCAAGGCTATGCTTGCAGCCCTAGTCCAGCTAAAACTTCCAGCATTGTACCAGAGAAGCAGTATATGGGTCCATGTAAATTATTTACCATTGGGAAAAAAACCCCTCATGATTGGATGATCTTAAAAGCATGCTGTTTACAAAGTTTCCCACTTTCCTAACATAGACTGTTATTGATTCAATGAAAAGATAACAACTTCTCTAGCTGCTATTACCTTCCCAATGCTTTCACTGCTACATTTCTCAAAGAACCAAAAACATAAAAACCCCACCAATTCTCAAGTCCAACAAATTTTTTTTTCTTGCAAAAAGTCTGTTAATGATTCCCAGTCCTAAGTGAAAGTTGCCACTGATTTCTCTCTTGTCAATTTGTCCATTTCAGCTAAGGCCAGCAATTTTATCAACCAATCTTCTTTTATTGGTATTTCTGCACTCTTCTCTTTCTGCATATATAATAATCTTCCAGCTATGGCCATATATCTTAATATCTTGGCATATTTTTTCCCCAACTGATTTTCTACTAATCCTGAGAAATACAATTCAGGCTTTAATAACACATCAGTTTTTCAAAATATTGTACACTATAACATGTATTTGATTCCAGAATTTTTTGGCCTTTCAGAAGTCCACCACACATGATAGAAAGTTGTTGTTCACGTTTCCAACATCTATTTGAGGTAACTATGCATTTTGGGCAATTTTTCTAGTGGCAAGTACCACTGATACAGAATCTTATAAAAATTCTCTTTAAGGTGCCTTTTGACCACATAACTGTATGTTATGTCCAATATTTTGTACTTTATTTTATAATCATTCATCAGTTCATCTTCCCTGTTCAGTTTTGACAAAAGTCTGTACATTTTACCAATCTAGCAATCAACATCTGAGCAGAGCTGTTTCTCAAACTCTGATTTGGTCAATGCAAAATCATATAGCTTTTTATCTACCTCATATTTTTCAACTGTGTATAGAAACTATATCCCTTAGACATTCAAGCCTCCATCATTTTAACTCTATACTGGTCATGCTGAATTTCTAGAAGATCTTTATACACCAATCATTTTTTCTTCTACATCATTTCTTTCCCATAAAAAGCCTCTTGTGATGACACCCACAGGAGTGTTTTAGGGCATAACCTCAGTTTATATCTATTCCAAACTCTTGACAAAGTTTTTGGTTATTAAAATCTACACTGACTTTATCTTTCTCATACCACAAACTATCATGCCATCCAAACTTTAATTCTCGCCCTTCTAAATCCAACAAACTCTTATCCTCCAACAATATCTCACTGGAAAAATTCATCACTTTATCCATCAGCTTTTCATAAAAAGACCCTTTACAGTCTACAGGGCAAATGTTTTCTCTTCATGAATTTGAAGGAGAGGCCTTCCAATTTTTGCCATCTAGATGTGATCCTATTTTGTTTTAACTTTTCAGTCAAAAAGGCATACACTCTTCTCTTGCATAGAATCCTAGTGGGAATTTCCTTGAATGCAATCACCTCAACTCTATCAATCTTCATTCTGTTCTCGAAGAAATGTGATACACACAGTATCCTTCTTGCTCTGCCTCCTCCTTTTGCTTCTCCAACACTTGCTAGAGCCTCCACCATTCTTTGTCAGATATTTTCATTAGCTTGCTCATGGTTGGCTGTAAAATGCAAGCAGTTCTCTCCTTCCCCTTGTTCCGTTAAGGCAAAGACATCAAGATCATGTTTTTTGTCTACTCTGTTCGCTCTCAACTCCAGGTGCTCTGTTCTCTATTCCAGATTCTGTAGTCTTTCATTTGACTGTTCCATATCTGCAGTCATCTACAATATAGAATCCTTAATTTCTCTAATCTCTGATCTAATCTCCTTCATCTCTCCTCTTAGCTCCTTTTAGAATTTTGCCATTAGATCTTTTCTGATCTGAGCCGTTTGCATGCTCATGTTGTTTATCTGTGCTTTTAAAGACTGGAGCTCTTCTATGTATTTTTGTGACATGTCTGTAGATCTGGATGGCAGATCTAATGATCCTCTTCTTTCTGGTCTATTTGTTTTAGACCTTTTGTATTGGTTATAATAATCCAGACTTGTAGGAGAAAGAAAGCAGGGTTTTTTTAAAAAAAAAACTCCCATAGAAAATTAAAAAGAAAAGAAAAGAAGAAAGAAAGAAAAAACAGTTGGCTGTTGAATCTTATTTTGGCTCACAGACATAATGATCCAAAAGTATAGCAGGAAGGGCAATCTAAAAAGCCTCCTATGAGAAAGAAATAAAAACTAAAAAGAAAATTAATTGGCTAGATAGCTCCTTTGGCCAGCAGATGTCAGGCTCTGCTCAATTTTCTCTATACAGCCTCTGCTTAAAGCATAGCAAAATACACAATGCTGTTTTTACTACTTTCATCCTGATTCTCAGGGATGACCTTGCTCTTATCACAACTTCAAGTAAACAACAAATTTCTTTCTTACATGCTTAAATACTGTTTCAAAATCCATATATTTAAATTGCTTGTTTAATTATAAAGTCAATTTAATGTTTAGTTGATTTCCAATGCCTCTCAATTTGCTTTTGCAATAAAAATAGTAAAGTAAAAAATAATTTAAAAAAGAGTCCAAGTCAGTTAACTATTTACAGCCCTTGGTCCTGCAGGGAGGCAGTAGTGGTAAAAGTTACAGACTTAGTCCATGTTGAGAGTTTCTTCTAATCACCACTTTTAAACTACCATTTAAACTCCTGATGGTAGAAAAGAGGCTTGATGGAGTTTACCAGTTAAAAGCTACAAAGCGATTGATGTCCAGCTGTGATCCCCTCTGGATGAGGGCTGACTAGTACAGAATATAGTGGGACTATTACTTCCCTCAACTTGAAAATGATGCTTCTATTAATGCAGACTGAAGTATTATTCACTTTCTTTGCTGTAGCATCACACTGCTGGCTCGTGTTTGACTTAAGATCAATGATAATCCCAAGGTTCTTTTTGCATGTAGTATTGCTGAGCCAGGTATCCTCCATCTATACCTGTGTATTTGGTTTTTCTGGCCTAAATGTAGAATTTTCTATTTGTCGCTACTGAATCTCATTTTACTAATTTCTGCCCAACTGTCCATTTTACCTGGGTCCTTTGGAATTATGTTCCTATCTGTCAATGTGTTTGCCACCCCTCCAAGTTTTGTGTCATCTGCAGACTTGATAACTCTTCAGATCACCATTCATTGCAAGCACTTTTATATCTGCTTAAAGAAGTCTGTGTGTTCTACACCAGAATGAAAAGAGCGAGACAGGTTGGAGTAACCAATCTCTCAAAATAATGAAAGTTAAAAGCAAAAAGCCATATAAACTGGGTTGGGTGGATTATGGAGTCTCTTTGCCTCTCTCCTTAGAGAATCAAGAGAGCTCTGTTAGAACCCCAATGTAGCAATCAAAAAGAAGAGAGAAAGCCATTACAATAATGCACAATAGTATTTGAGAAAGCTTTTGAAGTTTGCAGCTGAGATACTATAATTAAGAGGAAACAATCAAGGCTCGCCAGTTGCCATCTGAAGCAGGAAAGGAAGGCATGGGATCTAGGTTTTTGTCAGAGATAATGGATACACACAACACCCTGCATACCTGAAGAACCTGACTGCAACAGTCTTGTCCTAGCAAAGCAGCCCTAACCCTCAAAATCATCCATTAAGATAAGGGCTGAGATCCAAAGAATTGCACAGAGTATTGCTAGGTACCCAAGGAGGATTTTCACTTGCATTTGTTAGACAGCTGTTGTGGCACATGAACTTGTGCAACAGCTTATTTTGAAATTAGTGATAGTGGGGTGGCTCTTTGGTATGAAATAAGAAGTCGGTTGTCCAAACAAAAATTCTAGAAGATAATATTAATCATGAATTATTGCAGATGCCTTTAGATTATGTTTTAACTGGAGAGGACTCTAATTGCATTCTGATTGATGCAGGGCCTGGTAAAGTTCCTTATTGGACTACTACAGTTCCCAGCCAGTGCAGATAGAGGATTCTGGGAGCTATAGTTCAAAAAGGAACTTTCCCAAGGTCTGGGTTTTCTTCCTCCTAATGTGCATAAGAACTCAATTCTTGCAATGAGATGTACTTTTCCTTCACCAGTTCAGATCTTGAAAACCTACTCCTGCTTCCCTTATAGCCAGGGAAACCTCTGAAAAAGCAGACCAGTTGGGTAGCCCTCAAAACAAGGCCTGTTCTTCCTGGAGGCTGAGCTGCTGAGACAGAGCAATGTGTTGTGCTGACAGCTTCAGTCACTAGCTCATTGTTGCAGCCTTCTGAGACAAAACATTCCCAATGGGTCAACAGAGAGGTATTACCAATGGCTTCTTATGTGATTATTTTTAACAACTCAAAAGCTGGCTCTCCTTCTAGTTATGCTGCGAGCCAACAAGCCTTGCCTCTAGCCAGATGAACTGAATCTCTGACCCGCAGCTAAATCCTTGGACCAAAGAAACCTGTGTTGTTTTATTCTGCTCTTGTAAGGAAATTCCTCAGAGGGCAATGCTCTTTCTTTCTCTATCTAGAAGATTTGTGTCCACCATTCAACCAAATGATTCCCAAAGTGGGTGGTAGACAGAATAAGAAATTCCAAGCTTCTCCAGAATTCTCATACAGCTCTCCTTAACTATCATTCCAACAGGCTCTGCCACTTTGTTATCAATCACCCTGCTCAGGTCTTGCCAGCACAGAATCATGGGCTTCCTTGACTGAGGCTATCTACATCTAATGCGGTCTTCCTCTTTTCCTACTGCCTTCCACCTTACCAAGAATCATTGTCTTTTCTAATGAGTCGTGTCTTCTCATTGGCTTCTAGGGAGAGTTCAGGCTTGATTTGCTCTTGGACACATTCATTTGTTTTTTAGGCAGTCTAAGCATAGGCTAGTCCTCTAGTTTCATAATTGTTATAGTTGGCTAAGCAGCAACAAGGAGAAAACCTTGGTCCTTGAATTTTAGGGAGTAAGCTTTTTGATCTATCACTTTTTAAAACTATATACACTCTTGGTTAGGGGATTCTGGGAGTAGGGAGTCCAAAAAAAAAAAAAGGAATTTTCTCAGTTTCTGAGATGAATGGCAGTGAAGAGGACGCCAGTGTTTTCAGATACAAAATCAGACTTAACACTGCAGACATAATTTGAATGAGTTAAAGTTTTCAATGCTCTGTTTGCATCACAGAAGTTTGCAATCATTTTCTTTGGCTCTCTTGGTCAATGTGTCTGATGGAAATGTACAGATGTAATGTGGCAGCTGGACTGGGAGATCTGTAGGCATGGATGTAAACTTAGATTTGGGTCAGATTGATTCCTTCTGTCATCCATTATTATGGAGTTTAGCAGTTCTCCTAATCAGGCAGATGTTTTGGGGCCAGTGTCTAAACTCTGTCCATATGATGGGTTATACACAAGGACAAGGAAAGAGAGAGCCTTGGAATGCAGCTGTCCCACTTTGCCTAAAAGTAGGGCCGGGCCTGCAAGTCCTTGCTCTGCTACAATATTGCCATCTGCAAATGTAAAGAGCCTATTCATTTATTGACTGACACCTGGTTAGAATCCAAGCCAGTGTTATGTATAAACAACATCTATGTAGAATAATAATGCTGAAAACATAAAGCTCGAGTATCATTAATAATTGATTTTAAAAATCAATATTAATAATATATCACATTAATTATATGTTTATACCCCTGTCAATATTATTAAGAGAAATAATATAGCATTTCCATATATTGTGAAGTCAAAAAGAACAAATCAATTTCTCAGAGTTAATCTTGTTTTAAAGTGTGTATCCAAAGGAAAGTTTACTTAAAAGCAGGAATGGAGACTATATGCCCCTTCGGTTGCTGCTGGACTGCAATTCCCACCATTTCTCACCACTGACCATAGTGACAAGGGTAAAGGGAGCTGCAATTCAACAGCATCTGGACAGCCAGACATTCCATTCTGCAATTTTAAGGAGTGGAAGATTACAGAAATCTTTCCTTAAATACTTGTTCCTTGAAATAACTACTATCCTATTTCTTATACTGCTAAACTTGGATTCTGGAAATACATATTTTAAAAAGAAGCCCTCTAGAGAGCTCAGAAGCATATACTGTAAAATGAAACATTTGCTGTACATTAATTTTTTTCCACTCTGTTAATGGGTGTTCCTTTTCAAAAAAAAAAAAAAACTAGGAGAAAAAATAATTTAGAGTAGATATTTCCAGCAGCAGCAATTTTCAGACAGACTTCCAGCAGAGCCTGACAGGGAGTTTGAAAATAATTTCATAAGTGGTCAGACTTCTTACATGATAAAAGTACTAGAGTATTTCTATGCTATTCATCAAGATTTTTTTTAACTGCTATAGGGGGAAGGTCTTTTCTGTTGCAGCACCCCAGCTGCAGAATTTCCTCCCCCTGAAGGCCCAACTGGTGCCAACATTAGAATCATTTTGATGCCAAGTTAAAACCTGGCTTTTTGTTAAAGCCTTCTGGCAAACTGATTTAACCCAGGCACTACATGCTTTATAGTTACATTATGTGAGATTGTTTTAACCAGCGTTAAATTGTCTGTTTTTAAACCAAAGAACTATTTGATATATTTTTAATCTTTAAACTTTTGTAGTTATTTATTGTTTAAGTTGATTTTGTTATAAGCTTGACTGAACTACCTTCAGATAAAGGCAGGATATAAATATTTTAGCAAATAAATAAAATGCTGCTGCTGCTACTACCACCACCACTACTACTAAGTACAGGGCCCAAGTACAGGGCTGATCCTGTACTTGGCAGGGCAGAATGGAGCTGCAGCCTCAGGCAGCAGAAGCTACAATTCAGCAGGAGGCGCCCCACAATCATTCATTTCTGTCAGAGGACAGACGTATGTAAGTCACATGGCCAATTTTGCATTCCTTGAAGTAGTCTGATGTCCTCAGGAGTGGTAGTGAACACTATCTCATTGCCAGTGCTAAGAAAAGTCAACTGCCAACTGAGTTTGCCTCTTTGCCATGGAATGAGAGACACTATCTTGTTATGTCTTGGGGCCTGATGGACTTTCTCATCTGTTCTACAAGCTTTGTGTAAAGGCACCTGAAGTCCTTCAGTCTGAGGACTGGGAATGCCAGAAAGTTGTGGAGATAAAGTACCCTTTGGCTGATTGGCATAAGGCACTCTTTGGAAAAGGTGAGAAGTAGCATAGTGGTGAGACGCACACAAGAGGAAATGCTTTTGATTTACTGACATATTCCTGTAGCTTCAGGAGATTCTGATGCTGCAATGAGAAGGGAAGCATTAAGACTCCAATCAATAAAGAATTACCTGCCTCTGTTTTTATACAGAGCTCCAGCTACCCTGCTGAGAGCATTTTGCCCCATGTTGCTACAGGTCTACAAAAGAACCTTGGGTTCAACAGGTTAGAAATGTTCAGGCAGGACACAGGCAGGGGAAACATTTCCACCAAAATTGATATGAAGAACTTTCCTCAGATTAAGTTTAATTGTTTGGAGAAAATTGTTTTCTACATATGTTAACAGGCTTCCTAATTCATAAGAAAGCTGACTGGATGCAAGTTTGGTTTGTTCAAGCAGAGACAGTACTGTAGAAAACAAATACGCATAGCACTCTCCCCCTACCTCCTCTTTCATTTGACACCAACACATTTAAAATAATACTTTTATTCCAGGAGATTATAAACTGTAAAGCCAAGGGAATCAATGTAACTCTGTTTTGTTTGGTTCAAAATCACAGCCTGATGAAATGCCGTGAACACAAAAAACTCCCCCAAGGAATCAATTTTCTTGAGGCAGAAAAAGAAATTATGAAATAAAAGAACATTAAATGATCATTTGACTGGAAAAGTACAGTTTATTCTTCAGCATAACTGTCAACCTGCTGGGACATCATGGGATTAATTTAGATGGAAATCACCGTTAAGAACTGGTAGGGCTGCATTAGACAAAGATTCTTCCCAGTTCGGAGGTGGCCTGTCAGATAGTCCTGGAAATGTATAAGAACCAAAACATCACAGAGTGGGAAACAGATCTTGAGAAAGTTTTTTTTTTTTTTTTTTGGATTACAACCTACAGAATCTCCTAGGCCAGTAGCTCTGCTTGTTTAGGGGGATTTCTGGAAATTTTAGTATAAAAATATACATTATGCAAGCTCTGGTTGGAAGGTAACTCAGAGGTCATTTAGAACAACCATCTGCTGAAAAAATATTGCTATACTTTCCCTGATAGATGGTCATTCAGCCTCTGTTTAAAAATGTCTAATCAAGTCGAGCTCACCACCTCCCTGTTGCTTTTAAGTATTTCCTAGGGCTAGACTACTTTGTGCATTCTTCCATTACTGAATGCACAGCATGCTGCTGAATTCCCACAGTATGCAGTCTGAGGTGTGCTGTTACAGGGAATTATTTTGCTTTCAAGCCACATGCCACATTGCACACTGCTACAAAACTGTAGCACTCATAGAGTTGGAAGGACAACCAAAGGAAATGTAGTCTGACCCACACCGCCACTCCTGTTCCTTCCCTTTTAAAGAACCATCATTAAATACCTCCAGTGAAAGTAATTCAGTGCCTTCTAGAGCATTATTTTCTGCTGTTCAATTATTCAATTGTAGTTCTCTCATTAAATTAGTGGTGGATCCAGCATCCAATTCTCTGATCCTGGGATTGTTGACTCAGGGCCGTGGCATCTTTGATTAAGTCTATCCATTATCAGGCACTCTTCCTCTTTCCCTGCTGTCTTCAACCTTACCCAGTATTATTGTCTTTTCTAGTGAGCCATGTCTTCAAATTACAAGAAAAGAGGTTCCCAGTAAACATTTGGAAGAACTTCTTGACTAAATGAGGCGTTTGACAGTGGAACAGATTGCTTCAGAGGGAGGTGGACTCTTTGCCTTTACACAGAGGTTGGATGGGCATCATTCAGGAATACTTTAACTGTATATTTGTGTATGGCAAGCGGTTGGATTAGATGGCCTTCGTAGTCCCCACCCACTCTAAGATTCTATGAATTTACTAACATTGGTTGTGTATTCAAGACAGAAAGAACCTGAATCAGGAAGGGAGTGAAAGTGGTAGATTTCTTCATCCTATCTATTACTGAACTACAATTCCTCCTCTTCAACTACCATATAGTCAACAGATCTCTTCAACAATTGCTTACATCATGATTTTCTACCCAAACTGTCATTCAAGGTAGCTAACAAGAGTTACAAGGTACAGATAAAATGCAAAATGCTATAGTATTTAAACCCCACTGATCAGATTATATTACAAGAGAACCAAATAAAAAGCAGTTTAAAAGCCAATGGGAAAAAAAGGACATAGAGCAGCCACCATTAGAAGCCTCTTCCTCAGTGGTTCATAAACAGCATGTGAAATCTATGGTTCTACAAACATTATTTCAATTAAGTTATAAGTTCTACATTCAAGAGCAGCTACAGAAATGTCAAATCACAGCAGTAATCAAGTACCAAGCTGTTCAGATCAGCTGCATTACCAAGTGGCAGAGCACATGATGTGAATGCAAGAGACCATGGGATGGACTGACTCCCCCTCAACCGACAGCTACACAAGATCAGCTCTTTAAGACCTTGCACAGCTTGGTCCATAATTCACTTCGACAACTTAAGTGAGGAGGGATGGGTTACAGCCACTATTTCCCAGAACTGTGTTAACAAGGGCCACTATTCTCATTTCCCTGTTCTTTGCAGGCCACTGTGTTCTGATACTTTATGGTTGCCATCTGGCAGAATGTTTGAAAAAGCTTCTACATTAACCTTAGTTGCTGCACTTGTCCCCCTACACTTGTGATCCAGTGAAAGGTGGCACCTGAAAGGCATCATATACTTTCAGACCTTACTTCTATAAGCCCATCTAGATTTTACACACATGCTATAGGGACACACATGTCTGGAATAAGACTCTTTCCTCCCAACCCTCACAGAACCCCCAGCATTTTCCAGCAGTTTTCACTGAAGGCATACTTGTGGTTTCAAACAGCCTTTCCTAACTGGGGGCCCTCTAGGTGTGTTAGACTACAACCCCTACCATCTCAGTAAACTAGGCCCCAAACCACACTGGCTAGGGGATGATGGATAGCTTAACACATACAGTGGGCATCAGTTTGGTAAAAGCTGAGACAGAAATCTTCTTTGCTTGGGAGAGAATGGAAGAAGCTCACATAGTGAGCCAGATGCACATGACAGGTTCTGAGAAACTGAAAATAGGCAAAGGGTCTACTGATCTCTATGGCAGTGGTGACAAATGCTAGCTGTCTAGATTTTTGTTGGAGTTCAACTCCCATAACTGATAGCCACTGGTTATGTTAGGTAGAGACCACAGAAATTACAGTATCTGAAGACTCATACTTGCCACTCCCACTGTAAACACATAAAGCAGGGATGGGGAAGCTTTGGCTCTCCAGCTATTTTAGACTACAATTCCTATCATCTCTTACTATTAATGCTGGTTGGGGCCTCCTGAACATGAAGTCCAAGCCATCTGGAAGGCCAAAGTTTTCCCATGTCTAATCTAAACAGCAACAGAAAGAACTAAGTACTTTTGACTCAGCCTTTCTCCAGGAAATCAAGTAACTTTGTAACATGCTCTGTAACTAACTCTGTAACTCTGTAATCTATCATTCCAAAACCAGAGAAGAGCTGCCTGTCCAAAGGGGGCAGGCAGAGCCACAGAGAGCAGTATAATCTCCTTTTCTCTCTCCCTCCCCATCCTTGACATCCTATCCTCTCTCTTCCCTTTTCTTCCCACTTGTCTGGACTGCTGGGAAAGGGATAATACAGATGGCCCTCATCAGAGATGTGAACTTACTTGCAGAGGGCTTCTGAAACTCAGCTGAGACCTAGGGCCACAGTTGCCTACCTTTTTTCCTTGTCCCAAGGACCTTCCAAATTATACAGGGAAGAGAACTTCAGAGATAGGTCTGAGTTCACCATTTTGTAGACCTTTCTAGTATTACTGTGAGCACAGCACTCCAAGCATCATGTTATCTATGCAACATCCAACATCCAGTGAGTGCACTTTATATAAAATTAATATGCACAACCTTATGGCTATAGAATTTTATTTCTTCCCTGAATAAATTTTCTCTGCAGAATAGCTTACATTGGGGAAAGGTTAAAATCTATCAGTAGGTTTTTTGCAAGCTTAACTGCAAAAGCTGTTTTGTGTGTGTGTGTGTGTGTGTGTGTGTGTGTGTTTCAGTGAATGGGTCTTTTTTTTTTAGCTTTTTAATGTCCTGAGCATGGAGCTGGCACTTGATTTCAGAACTACAAATATAAGGCCCACTTGAGTCCCTAGGACACTGTCTTATGACCTAGAACAGTGGTCTTCATATGTTTGCCCTCCAGACGTTCAACTTCAACTCCCAGCCAACTCCCAACCAATGGCAAGCACTTCTGGGAGTTAAATTCCAAAGTTTCTGGAGGGCCAATGGTTGCCCCAGATGGCTGAAGGGCATGGTCCTCATGAAAGTAGATAGTATTAAGTAAAATGAACTGTACTACCATGTAGAGACTGAATAGGGAGCTGCAATTAATCACAGCTCTTTGACAGGCGTAACTCAACAGCTTGTGTCTCCAAACACATTCTGTGGTATGTACAGAGAATCTCTGACACATTTTAAGTGCATATCCAAAAAATGTAATGTTTACCATGATCCTAACTGGCAAAGAAAAAATAGACTTCTTCACTCTATTTCTCACACCCCCAGTGTTTCATGATGAAGCTAGACTTATAGCAACAGGCATGTGTCTGGATGCAAACAGTATGGAAGGTTGCTGAAGAATGTGGGGGAGGGCTCAGCTTTCATGAAAACATTGGCAGGAGAGGGTTGCTTGATCCATCCTCTCCTCAGTGCTTCTTGCCTAAAAACAGAAAGTGTTTATATTTTGCTGTGACAATGAAATCTATATTTGGGTCTGGTACATACCATATAGACCCTCTACATGTTGGCATGTCCAGGTCCTGCTCCTCCCCACCTCTTGTGATCCTCCCCACCTCTGCAGTTCAAGCATTACAAGACTCAAGACATTTCCTCTTTTTTTAAAAGCCCTTGAAGCTGAAACACTTCAACAATGCAGAGGCAGAAAGAAAGGGGAGGGGGAATACCATCTCATCTCAGAATCCAGCCAAGCCCACACACCGATAAATGATTGGTCCCTGCTAGCCTGCAATTACCAAAGGAAATGGTTAGAGATTCAGCCATCTTCCTGGTTTAATTGGGCCAGAAATGATTATAGGATTTGTTGCACAACAGATGACAGTCGTGCATGTGTGAGTTTTGGCTAAGCAAGACACAAAGCTCGCCTCTAGCAACCTGACATGCAGACCTCTGCCAGTACTACCATCCTCTTTGAATACTGGTATACACAAATACACCCTCTCCACTTCCAGGATAACACCAGTGCCAAATATAGTGAGCTGGTATGGTATATTGCACAGACAGTTGGAATTGGGTCACAGTTCCAATTACCATTCAGCCATTGAATTCACTGGATGACCTCATGTCTATCAGTCTGGCCTTCTTCACAGGGCTCATGCAAGGTTTTAAAAAAGTGGAAGAGATGAGTAAACTTTCCCAAGATTTTCTGGAAAAAGGGTTTGCTAAAAATGTCATAAGGAATCATAAATAAAATAGTATCTGCCAATAAGACTGCTGAAGTGATCTTCCACTAGGTTACTGCTATAGCTCATCTTTAGCTCTTCCACAACTCTGTGCCAAAATTAATTTTCTTCTTACACTATGTGCAGGTTTGAGTGGGGCACTGTTCAACTTTTGTATCCTTCCGCAGCCTACAGGAGCTCAAAATCAGTGCAGCAGCAGCCCCCTAAGCATGTTCACTCAAAAATGGGTTCTAATCTACTCAGTGGGACTTGCTTTTTGCACACAGAATTACAATAACTTTAACAGAGCTGAGCAATAAATTTGCTCCCTGATCTAGCCCTGAATTGTCTCATCTCTTTCAGCATCAGCTCTCTAGATTTTGCAAAACACAGAAAGCTCCTTTGTATCAGGTGAACCCATTGACCCATTATCAACACTGCCTGGTAGCATCTCTCCAGTAGTTCAGCCTGGATTCTTTTCTAGCCACACTGGAAGCTGTGACCTGAGCAAGGGACCCACTCCATACAACCGAGGTGCTGTACTGTTAAGCTGTCTCACTTCCCTTCAGTGATTCTAGAACTATGAAGTTTGAATGCAGCCTTGAAGTCACCTAAGCCACACTTTTCTGAGCATGGAGAGCCTGCAGCTGCTGCAACATCCTTGCCTGACAGCTGTTACCTAAGATTACCTTCAGTGAATGAGTCATGCCCTTTCTGACACTGTACCCCTCTCAAACATTCTTGCTGTAAAGAAGTTTCTCTTACGGAGCTTCCAGTTTAGGTTTTTCTTGGACAACTGCCATCAACAGCCTGTGGCTGGAGCTGGGGAGGAAGTGCCCCATCTTGCAGTGGTAGGGATTATCTGCCCCCACAGCAAAAACCACAGACTGCCAGTAGAAACTGCCATACCTCCTTCACGGATTTTTCTTTGGCGGGGAGGGCAGTATCCAAGCAAAGTTATTGCCTTCCACTTCTCACTCTCCTCAATATGATCATTTTTTTCCCCACAAGCACAATTAGTTAAGCAACCATGATCTGGAAATGCTCCTCATGTTTAACCAAAATCCACTTCCCTTCAGTCGATTCAAAGCCTGTCTCCTGGAACAGCAGAGAGGTGCTTTTCTCATATCTCCTATTTTTAGAGCGCCTTTGATTTACATAAGCTTATGGGATGGGAGTTGAAAGAAAATAAGCTACCCAGGCCAGCTTCCTACTATGAAGCAGAACCACACAGACAAAGAGGACATAGTTTCAGTGCAGAAGGTCCTGGGTTTACATCCCAGTTTCCTCAGTTTAAAAGGCAAAACATGAGTCATGACGAACACTTCTATGTGAGACTCTGGAGAAGTACTGCCAGGCAGAATGGACAATTAGTGTTGGTCTAAAACCTGGGCGATCACAGTTGAATCCCCCACTGAGACACGAAACCCACTAGGTCAATTTGGGCTACCTTCTTCCCCATCTCCCCCAGCCTGACTTGCCTCACAGAGTAGTTATAAGGATAAAGTGGGGGAAAGAGAACCATGTATGACAACATTAGCTCACTGGAAGAAAGGTGGGTTTTGGATGTAACCAACACATTCCAAGGACAGGGTAAGAGCTTTGAGAAACCACATTTTGAATCCTTCAGCCAGCATGGTCAAAACTAAGAAACATAAAACCCTATTCTAACCTCTGAGTATGGTGTGGCCTGGTTTAAGCTAGCTTTCTGGCATTATTTGGGCTTTTGTTTGTTGTAGCAGTGATGTCTGCAGTTAACAGTGCAAAAAAGTTTGAGCTGGGAACAACGGGATACTTTCTAGGCAATCCTAATCCAGTTGTCTGTGCCTGCCTAGAACAGGCAAAGCAGCAGTAGCTGTCTACAGAATCCCTTACTGAGCATAAGTGAAAACCAAAATAGAAAGAATGGGAGAAGTGAATTAACCTGCTTCACCACCCACCCCAGCATGTTACAAAAGCATAGATCTATGAGTTTGGCCGCCAAAATGGAAATCATGAGAAAAGTGGGGCATGGTGAAAGAAAAAGTAATTCCTGGATAAATTTTTGAAGAAGCTTTCAAGTGTTATGTAGAAGGTTCAAAATGCTTTTGTTTACTTATGCAAGGCTTACCTGATCTTGTTGTTTCACTTCACTTGCTCATACTGTTACTTTGAATAAAAATTACACTGTAACATATGGATGTGCTCTTCCTTTTTTGTGGAATAGAGACCTATCCCTATTCATTTCATGTTATTTCTACCTTTGGCACCAAATTTTCTGTTAAAGAAGGAATACCCAGGAACACATCTATTTTGTTAACTGGGGCATACCTGTACTTTGGATAAAAGAACTCAGGAAATGAAACTTCAATCACTAATTGACCCCATTAAAAAAAATGTCTCATGGGAGCCCAGTCAAATACTTTACTTTGCATGACAGGATACAGACAACCTACATCTTGTTTACTCACTATCTCTTTTTGTCCCCACCTGCTTTAAATGGCACTTGGTCCTTGCTTATTAGCTGATTTACAATAAGGCAGAAGCATGGATACAAATGCTGGTCTACAGTGCAACAAACAAAACAGAAAAGTTCCCCCACCTGGATTAGAGATGACATTTGCCTTAGTTAGCTCTCACTTGGATTACTGTAACACATTCTATGTGAGGCTGCTTTTGAAGCGTGTTTGGAAACTTTAGCTGGTCTAAAGAGCTACAGCCAGACTGTTAATTGGGGCTGGCTACAGGGAGCACACAATTCCCTTGTTGCAACAGCTCTCTTTCCAGGCACAGTTCAAAGTGCTGGTAATGACCTTTAAAGTCTTATATGGCTCAGAACCAGGTTACTTGAAGGACTGTATTCTCCTAGATAAGCCTGCCTGTGTTTTGAGATCTGTGGAGGCCCTTCTCTCTGTTCTACCACCCTTGCAGGTACATTTTGGGAATACGGGAAAAGACCTTCTTGGTGGCTGCTCCCACGCTCTAGAACTCCCTTCCTGGAGAAGTTAGACTGGCACCCTCCTTGCTAACTTTCTACATGCACAGTAAAAGGCTTTTTTTGACAAGCCTTTGAAGACTGACTGCTTCAGCAGACTGTGTCTTTCAGAACCATGCTCTGCCGTCTGCGATTTGTTCATTTGCCACTTGTAATACTTTTCTTTTTTAACCAGGTTTGATCTTTAATGATATTTTTAATGTTTGTATTTGGTATATTTTTAAGTATGTTTCTTTTAACTGCTGTAAGTTGCCCTGAGTTCCAAACTGGAGGGGGAAAAAAGCCAGGATATAAAGAAACACAACAACAGTAATAGAGAGACTTATACCTAAAAGTGCATTAGGTTACTTATTTCACTTCCAAGATTTATGGAAATGTTTATATCCAATTCTATATCATATGCTCTCTGGGAGGCTTACAATGAAGTCAGCTTAAATTATTCAAAACTTAAAACAGCAAAGCAATTTAAACATGCTAAAACATGTTTAATGCTAAAACTTGTTTAATGACACTTAAACACCTGCCCTTCTCACAATAATATATAGAAACGACTATAATGAAAGAAGGTAATAACCTTCTTTACCCCTCATCTCCTCTATTGCACTGTAGCTAAGGAAAAGTGGGCAACAACCCCCCCCCGCACCTCTAGGATACCCCCTTTGATAGGTTATATTTCTCTATCCCCTCTCCTCTCTTACCTTACTCAAAGCACTTTACCATCACAATGGTCATATGAGGTAGGTCAGAATGAGCAAAACGGCTGTCCTATGGTTGCCTGCTGAGTTTCATAACTCAGATTCTTCCGAGCAGCAGTTCAATACGGCACCACACTAGAGAGCGGCTCCCACCCTCACAGATACAATTGTGCTAAAAGGAAGTGGCTGCTCCCTGTTATCTCCCTCTTTTCCTATCGTCTTCCACTTTACAAAGCCTTCTCATTCTTTTCCAGTGAATCCCATCTTCTCATGATTTGGCCAAAGTATGATAGTCTCAGTGGAGTCATCTTGGCTTCCAGGGAGAGTTCAGGCTCGATTTGCTCTAAGACCCATTCATTTGTCTTTTGCTATCCATGGCATCTGTAGAACTCTCCTTCAGCACCACATTTCCAAGGAGTTGATTTTCTCCCTGTCAGCTTTTTGCACTGCCCAGCTTCTCCATCCATCCACACAAACTGGAAAGACTACGATGTGGACCATTCTGACATTGCCATTCAATGACGTCCCTTTTAAACTCAAGCCTCTTGTCTAGCGCCTTCACAACTCCCCTTCCAAAGCCAAGTTTCCTGATTTCTCTGCAGTTCTTATTTTTGTCGTCTTCATAAGCCATGGCAGCTCTTCTTTTTCACCTTCTCTCAGTGGTCCTTCCAAGTCTTTCCTATTTTCTGACAGCAGTTGCTGTCCCAGAGCCAGCGTGGCGCAGAAGTCCGAGTGTTTGGCCTGCGACCCTAGGGATCGGGTTCAAATGTCTCGGCTATGGAAATCCACCGGGTGACCTTGGCCATGTCACTCACACACACACTCAGCCCCAGGAATAAAACAGGTCTGCCTGAGGGTCGCCATAAGCTGAAAGGACTTGAAGGCAGGGACCCAGAAGCTTCGGTCTCATCCACCTCCTCTCACTCTAGATAGAAGGCACACGCCTCCTTCCTTGCACATGGCTGGGGGTGCCTTCGCTCCGCTTTCTCTCCGTAGAAGCAGCTGGAAGGAAGAGAGGTGCATTTTATCCGGGGAACCCTTTGCTCCGCTATTTGCAATGCGGGGAGGTCATCGCCCTGCTTTTCTAAGCCGCCCCTTACTGCTGAGCCTGGTGAAAGGTGTGGGGGGGTCTTACCTTGTGGCAACGCTCCTCTTCCCCTCCCCCTCCAAACCCAAACTTCCTCGGAAGGAAACTGAAGCCATTTCATCACTGGGCTGTTAACGGTGCTTTTTATCCCACTGGGAACCTCCTCTGGAATCCTGGGGTTTGCCGTTGAGGGAGGGGTCTTTGAGGATGGCCTCTGAGGCCCCTCCCGAAACTGCGAAGCCCAGGCTTCCCTAGGAGGTTGAGAGTGGAACGATAGCGCTCTAACAGGCCAGTGCGGAAGCGGCCAAAGGCAACCGGGCGTTTGACGTGCCCCGGGGCGGAAAGGCGCCGCAGCCCGAGCCCCGCCCGCCCTTCGCTCGGTTCCCGGGGCCTTCCCGCCCCGGCGGCCAAGCGGTCCTTCCGCCTGCCCACCTCCCGCTCCCGGCCAGCGCCGGCGCCTCAGAGGCCGAGGGCTCCCGCCCGGCCCCCGGGCTTGACGAGGCGGCGCTGGGAGCGCGCGCCCTTCACTCACCTGCTCTCTTCGGCAGCCCTCGGCCGGCCGGCCGCTCCCTGCCCCCCCCCGCCCTTGGCTGACAGGCCCAGTGGGGGGGGGAGTCCGCGAACGTCGCGTGCCAGCGGGGGAGCGCTCTGTGTGTGGGGGGGGTTTGAAGAAGAGGGAGGCTGTCAGGGAGAGAGAGCGCGCGCGCCGTTCCCGAGCGCGCGCGCGCACGAGCGAGCCACGGCTCTGAGGCAGCCGGCTCGGGCCTGCGTCGGGGAATGACGCGCCGCCGCCGCTCAGCCCTGCTCATGCGCGGCCGGCCGGGCGGTGCTAGGAAGCCTGGTTGCCAGCTTTTGGGGGGAGGGCGGGCGGGCGGGAGGGGCGGGAGGGGAGCAGCCGAGCCAGCAAGCATGGGGCGGAATGCGAGGCGGCGGAGCTCGAGCGGCGGCGGCGGCAAGAGCGGGAGCGCAGCCTGAGGGAAGGCGAGCGAGAGCCCGGCGGGCGCAGCTCTGAGGCGGCCGCGACTTCGGGGCTCGCGGGGGGGGGGAAGTTGGGGAGGGGGTGGGCGGGGAAGAGAAGGGGAGAGCGAGAGCGGGAGCAGCCGGGGCCCGGCAGGAGGCGGCGGCGGCGGCGGCGGAAAGGGGGGCGCGGGCGGCGGCGGCGGCGGCGGCGGCGGCAGCACGAGCAGCAGCCGCCTTGGGCTGCGAGAAGGGCCAGACCAGGAGGCGGAGGGGCTGCGCCAGGCAAACAGTCTCTCGCAATAAAGTTGCCGCGGAATCCGGAACCCGCTTTGGCCATTATTGTTATTATTATTTTTTTTTCCGCCTCCTCCCACGTCGGGATTCGAACCCGGGACGGGGCGCTGCTTGCCCCGGGGCGGGAGGGAGCCGAGCGAGAAAAGCGGGGCAGAGGAGGAGGAGGAGGAGGAGGGAGGGAGGGCTCGTCGAGGAAGAGCCGCCGCCGCCGCCGCTTTTGCTTCGGTTCCTTCTCCTCGGTGCTCTCTGGATTTACGGTTTCCCTCTCTGGATTTTCACCTCCTGGAGCTGTCTACGTGTAGCTGATATATTTTCCCCCCCTTGGGGGGAAAAACACACACACACAGGTCGGAAGGGGAGGGAAGCTTTGGGGTTCCCTCTCCCTCCCCGATCCGAACTCGAGATTAATTGCAGTGTGGCTGGGATCTTTGAATATATATTTTTTTTTTGAGAGGGAGGGGGAAGACTTGTCAAGGTCACTTCGTGGATTTACACTCTTCTTTTTGGATCTTTCTCCCCCCCCCCTTTTTGTTCCTGCTCTCCACTGGATCGTCACTTTCTCTCGTCTGTTGGATTATAGCCCTTCTTCTCTCCCCCCCTTTTTTTTTTGTGGATTTTGTAAACTGGAAGAAAAGAGTCCTTTAAAAAGAGAGTGCAAGAGAGAAAGCAAGGCTGGATTAGTAGGAAGGCGTGTGTGGGTTTAAAAAAAAAAAATCACTCCGATTTTGCTTCCGAAATAAATCTGGTGGATTATTATAATTGTTGTTAAGAACTGTTCTTGCTTTGGAGATGGATGGCAAGATCAGGCAGAGTCGGAAATCGAGGTCCCAGAGGGACCGCGTGAGGCGAAGAGACCCTAATGGCAGAGACCACCCAAATCAGAGCCCTTCCTCGGCATCCGAGAGGGAAACGAGCCCGGGCAAGGAGAATACAAGCCAAAATTGCCCAAATCCTAAAAGCCAGCCTTCTGGGGCCAGGAACAGCAGACCTCCGAGGCGGAGAAGGCGAGAATCCAGCTCCCAGGAAGAGGATTTAATTGATGGATTTGCCATCGCCAGCTTCAGTACTATGGAAGCCTTAGAGGTAAGAGAGAGAGATCATGAGCTCTGTTCCCTTTCCTGGGTTGTTTTCGGGGCTGGAATAGAGTGGTGGAGAGTGGGAGAGAAATGCAAGATGACGATCTTGGGATGGATGAGGTCAGCTGGATCTCCGCTCTCCTTCCTTCTACTTGTCAATATCTATTAACTTCTTGCGCACCAGCAGTGTGTTCTTCAGAAGCCTGGAAGAACGTGAAGCAAGACTGGAGCCCTGGTTCTTGTGTCTACATGTTGCATCTGTGGTCCAAAGTGTGAGAGACCTCTGTCAGCAACATTTTCAGGTGTACTTGCTCAGTGTCTGTCTTCTGAGTTAGCATAGGTCACCTCTCCTGGGTAATCCTTTCGGCTGATCGGCCCAACCTATGTTTGCTCCCAGGACAGGGGTTGTTTGTTCCTTTGATATTTAAATAGGTTGGCCAAGTCTAAAGGGAAAAGTGCAGAACAGAAAGAAAGTTCTGATTTCTTCTGGAGTCCCTCCCAATGTTGCACGTTAATTTATTTTATAGGAAGCTGCATGTGAGGCAGAAAGCCACTTGGTATTCAGAATTACACACAGTCATCAAGAATAACTTTAAAAATATCTATATGCAATTTTCTTGCTGTTATGTTTGCATTGTCAAAATGTTACCTTGTGCCAGAAGAGAAGTAAAACAAATGGATACAGTTTGATATGGAAGGAGGTGATTGTGGGGGGTAGTGTAGGGAGAAGCAGTCGGGAATGTCAAGAAATGTTATTGGGATTCATTTTGGCTCAGTTTTTTCCAGCTAATTTGCACCAGAGGTTTCTCACCTCTGGTTTATTGATCTGCTTTGATTTGGTGGGCTATACATATATATTTTTCTGGCTTTAATCAGTTGGCAATAAAATGTTGCTGTTTTGACATATTGCAAACAGCATTTGCTGTGATAAATACTTCTTGGGTTGTCTGAGGTTGGAAGTTATGCAGAGTGGGAAATTTAATATTTTCAAAGGGACTGCGGCAAAGTCGGGGATTTTGTGTGGCTTTTGATATTCTTGTTCATGATGTGATGAGAAAATCTGAGTTGATAAGAGACTTTCTGGTAAACAGGACCTGTCACATTTCTGTGTCACTTTTGAATATTTTCAATTTTTAAACAAACTTTGGTTAGGGTCTGTACAGATGTGTCTTGCTTTATTTTACCCGCATTCATGTTTCTGATTTACTTCTCCAGAAATAAAGTTTCCCAGTGCATAGCATTCCCAGCACACTTATGCAGTTGGAGGAGGCAGGGCAGGTGAGTGAGTCAGGAAGGTGAGCTGAGTTGGAGTTTTGGTGTGAGAAAAGCAGACAGGACTGGGTTTCTTTTAACTGCCAGGTTGGGGAAGTGGAGAGGGTATGCTGCCTCTCTCCCCAGATTGCTTTCTCCACCCGGAAGCCTACTGGAGAAAGCACCTTGGAAGAACACAGTTCTTATCAGTTGCTCTCTATCTGTGTGCTGCTCCTCTGAAGAGACAGTGTTGTCTAATGGTAAGCCATCTCACTTCAGTCAAGTCCTCTTGGGACTGGCAGTTGCTGCCTGTTCTGGTCCTTCTGAAAAGCAGCTGCATATTTGGAAAAGGTGAGCTCTGATGTCTTATGCTTGAAACCTCTTGAAAACTGGTGGTGGGTTGAGTAGAATTGCTAACTTCATCTCTGTTGGAGCCCATTGGCTCACCCCCATTTACATCAGGCTCAGTTTACGTCAGACATCCAGGAATGCAGCCCTGACATAAATTGAGACCTGTCTTGTACTCATGTTCCATGACTGTCTCTAAGTCACAGAAGTGGGGAATGACCAGTTTGGCTTTTAAGTGTCTCTACGGTGTTCACTCAGAACATGCCTTGTTTGGCCCGGACTTTTTTCAAAGCTATTTGTCAGCTGGCCCTGTTTGTGTTCATAAAGCTCTCCAAATGTTTTGCAGCTTTCAGGAAGGCGAGTTTGATACAGTGTAACAAGCTTCTGTTATGCTTAGGGTTTTCCTAAGATATTTGTACACAAAGAAATGGCTACAGCTTTATACCATTTCTCTTGTCTCCAGTGTGTTTTGCTTGGCTTGAAATCTGAAATTGTTGGATTTTTCTGGGCTGGAGAAATGGGTTGTATTGTAACATTGATGTTGTAAGCTGGAAAAAGCCCCCCCCCCAAAGAATTTGCTTTTGTTGTGCATCAGGTGATCAAGACTTGAACAGGTTTTTTTCAGAAGAAAGCATCAGTTGTGTTGGCTTGATGAAGATGGTTTCTGTTTGGTTTCAGTTGATGTACTTGTCTCTTGTTAAGGTTTCTTCCATGCCCTCTTTTGTCCTGAGGATTTCCACGTATTTGCTGGTCACTGAGGCTAATAGCCAATTGAACTAACAAGCCCTCAGAAGAAGAAGGTACAAGACAGTTATTTCTTGTGTAGGGGGATAAACTCTCTTAGTTGGCAGCATCATGAAAAACTGCTTTCCTGTGTGTGCTTGCAACAGTGGTTAAATCCCCCTTTGAGATTTCCTGCCTCCAACAAAGGTTAGCTTGGAGAAAAATGCACTGGCAAAATGCAGTAATGGAAAATACACTTTCTGTTCATTGACCATCAATAAGTGCAGTTAGCATGGTTGCTGGAGGGGGTGAAACTGGCTTGGGAGAAGATCTCTTCCCCAGCCATTCTCCTTTCTGCTGCTTAATACTAAGGGAGGAAAAGAGCCAAAAATGTGAAAGGGGGTCTCCATATGGAACATGTTAGTTGCTTCTTCTTGATACTAAGTATGTGCCTGTCCTGTGTCCGCACTTCTGCACCACAAGTCATAATACGGGCTTTCTGTACTTCTTGTATGGGCACTGGTGAAAACTAGGAGTCTCATCTGGACGAGCAGATGGAGGGCTCTGGTGTACTGAAGAAGTGTGCTTTTCTGTATGTATACCTTCTCCCAGAACAACAATCAGGCGTCATTAGGTTGAGTTGCTGCTGTTTTGCCCTTTCCTGCCAGACTGGTCTGAGATGGAAACACAGCAAAACCTGTAGCATCCCACTTAAAGATGTCTCTGATGTCAGTGGGGCTGGGTTTTAATACAGACTTCAGAGAACCTATGCATGCTGCTGAACCTGTTTTGGGGATGGATTCGGAAGTAATCCTTCTAAAATAGTCAGCAACATTGCTCCATTTTTGTTGAAATGATGGGCATCTGGGAAGGACAATTCTTAATGTTTGTGGAATTTTGTCTCCCTGGATTCCACTCCTTGATCACTTTGAATCCACATGAGTTCTCTCCATTCCTTGACCAGTGTTTTCCTTTCCAGGAACAGGGCTATCTTCATTTCTATTCCACATTTTGTTCTGAATGGAACTCCTGGTGATATTCATGGGGATTTGTAGAAGAATTCCCACCAGCTAGCTTTATCAAGGCTGCTTCGTCATTTACCTTCCAACTGTCCCCTGGGACCAGAGTGACATTGGGGGATACCATGGAACTGTCTTGTTTCCTACCTAAAAGGAAGAGGTTGCATGGCGATGGGCTTTCTCATTATCTGGGCAACCCAGCTGAGAGGGTCTGGTCTCTCCTCCAGATAAACAAAAAGTCAATGATATGATGGCTTAGGTTACATTTCTTGGGGGCCAGCATCACCTAGGAGCATCAGAGATTATGAGAAACAGTTGCCCCATGGGGATGACCAATTTGTGAGATGTGAGACAGCTTTGAGATGCTTCCAAGATGAGAAGTTATACAACATGCTACCACAAAGTGTGTGAGAGATTTTTAGAGATTTTGTGAGACTGTAAGAGACCCAAGATACTTTTGGGACTAATGGAGAGATAGGAGAGGGTACTGCATGCCTCACCGTCCCTAGGGAACCTTGAGTGCCTTTGTTAGGTAAGGCACACACAAGATATCTAGCTTATGAATCTTGTGAACCTTGATACAGGGTGACACTGGAGAAAACCAGTAAGTAAAAAGATCCCTTCCACCCACATGCCGTCTGTTTCTCAAGTAATGGGGTACTTTTGCCAAAATGCTTCATGGAAGCAATCCTTTAGACGTGAGCATAGCAGTTTTCCTATGTGGATGTCACTCCTACATAGCAAAAAGACTATAATCATAATCAGTTCATAGAATGTCTCCCCCCATTCTGAAAGTGCTGCAGGCAGGCATTTTGTATCTCCGATGTCATTCCCATTTTAAAGACAGGGGATGCTGAGGCTGAGAGAATGGTTTGTCCAAAGACACCCTGTTGAATCTGAAAGCTGAACTCAAGTTTATATCATGAATGGAAGTAATGCCTTTAGTCCCTGTACTGTATTCTGCACTGCCGATCTACTTCTTGTAAGTTCATCATGAGTAAATGGTATGTTACCCAATTTGAAGGATTGTAGTGCAAGGTAAATAGGGGAATGGCAATTTGTGCTGCTTTTTTTGTTTTGAGATGTGGGATAAAAATGCAAGCAATATATAACCTTTCAGAAATATACATTTACAAACGTGCTACCCAAGCATGCTTGTTACATAGTGTGATACACTCATGTTTCCCTGAAACATAGCTTGGTAAGGTCACAAGCTGTAGAGATCTGTATAGGAAAGCCAGATGTGAAGTGCTCCTTAGAATCCATAAAACAGGAGTTGGCATCTGTGTGGAAATGAAATTGCTGTCTGTAACTCACTTCTATCAATATTCAAGAGAGAACCTTCACTTTTAGCATCTTTTAATTAGCTCATCAGAATAAATAGGATAAGGAAAATCCTCTCATTTCCTTTCATGTGCTGAACAGGGAGGGTGTGGAGTGTTCAAGGTGCTTTCAGAAAGCCAAAGTGGCACTTGGTGTTTTGTGTAGATGTGTGTGGAACTGTTTTTTGTTTTGGTTTTTTGGTTCTATGAACAAAGTGAGGCAAAAACACGCTAGGCATGTTGACAGGTTTTTCCTTACCAAGAACTGGGTGCTGATTTTGAGTATGGGAATTGCCAGACAAGTTTACCTTTAGTGGAAGGGGTTATGTAGATTGAATTCTCTTAAACTAACATATGGCAGGCTTATGCTGTAGGGGATTTAAAAAAAAAAAAAAAAAGCTAGATGGCCCCATTAACAAAGTATAAATATATTTTTCACTGACCTTACTTTAAAATAAAAAAGGCTTTAAGCTCCAAAATAAATACAAAAATTAAGGGGAAGAAATGTAACTTCTTGATTGAAGCCCAGTTCAGAGTGCAGATAGTTGCAGGTTCAATTCCTGGAAACTCTGCCTAAAAGGCACTGGGAGTAGAAAAAGCCTTTTAATCCTTCATAGAGCTCCTGATTGATAGCTCTTCTTTTGAGCAACTTTTGTGACCATCTGATCATCTCTTTTTGGAGTCCACACTTTGATAGAGAGAGAGGATGCTTTGCACATTGCAGTTCATGTGCTGTCTTAGTCATATTGCTGTATGCCATTTTAATAACTTTATTTTTTTAAAAAAAAAACAACAGCAGTTAGGGAAGATGATGCAAACTAAAACCTCTGTGTTTTCTTCTAGAACAAGGGGTGCTGGTGTTCAACATGTGGGGCTATAACTCCCATCATCCCTCTTTGACTGTGCTGGCTAGGTCTGGCAGGAATTGCAGTCCAGCATCCTATGAAGGCTTTTGGGTCATCTCCCTCTGCTCTGGAGTGGTTAACTGTGTGTGTGCGCGCGCACGCGTGTGCATATGCATGTTAAGAGGCACCTCTGTGTTGATGAGATTTAGAAGAATTGCTGTGTTTCATCTGCAAAACTGGGAATCCCCCCTCCTTCAAATCTACCGCATGGATTGTAATGTTTTTCTAAGAACGCTGCTTAGCATACTGGTACTTTCATACTGCATTTGTACTAGTGGGTTTGAAAAATCCAGAGATATCTAATGTTTTCAAACTTACAGGTATGCATGCTGCTTTGACGACTGCAACCTGCGCACTCCTACCCCAGGTGACAAAGTTTCATTTTTCACTCAGCATGGAGGCTGAACAACTAGGATGCATAACATCACATTCTGTGGCTGTGATTCTGAACATGTAATCTGTGAAATAGTGCAGGATTCTGGCAATTGTTGGATATGTGGATGTGGTTAGGTGTATCTGCGGGATTCCGCTAATCAGAGAAATGGCAGCCTTTTGGAGACATGGGGATATGTTTGAATCACATTATCTGGTAAGCTGGAATTTTGAACAAAGGAGTTTTTTTCTACGTACAGCCAGCTTACATCTTCATCCTAGTGCAGCATCCACCAGATTGGTACCTACCAGGGGTGTTAGACTACATGTCCCTTCATGCTAGAGTTTGCAGTCTCACACAGTGACATGCCAATTGAGGGTGACAAGAGTTGCACAGCACATCAGAAGTGCATCGAGTTGAGGAACACTGTGCTAGAATGTTTATGTTTTCTTGCCTTGCATTCCCAGATATTACTAATCCTTTCTGATAGTCTAGGTGTCACTGAGTTTTAGTCAATCCCTTTTAAGGTAAGGAGATGGCAAAACATAAAGCAGTCCCATAGATACATGTTTCTCAAGTAATTATCTTTTCATATAAAAATGAGCTAGATGAACAAAATGCAGTCTGTTACTGTTCCTGGTACCTTGGGAGGAAGCTATTCTTTGGAGTTTCCACTTGGGAGAAAAACCCCATGGGACTGAGAACCCTGACAATAATCTAGTTTTTAAAAAATTGCTTTAAAAGTGTATGGGAACATAATTAAATTGTAGAGGGTATTCTTCAAAGAATCTGTAAGAATGTTGGCAGTGGGAGTCAGGCAAAAGATCAACTGTGACAACTTCTGTGGGATATTTTGTATTAAAAACTGGTGTGTAAGTCTCCGTTTTGATCTGAAAATCCCAGCAGTCATTTTGAAGGGCATGCAATAGGGTGTACAATTTTCAGAGTTTCTGTACTGATTAGCCTTGAGGTCCGCTAATGTTTCAGTAACAACCAGTGAGTGTTGAGAATGAAGGTGGAGTTGAACCTACTATGATTCAGGCAGTACCTTTTTTCCAGGCACTTGTGGGAGGCCTCCCAAGTTTCACAGCAGGTTACACAGCACCTCTTTGGCAGAAATGCAAAGCTCTCTGTCCTGTTAACAAGATGGTATCTTTTCAAGTCACTTCAGAGTGGTTACAACTGCACTTAGGTAACTGTTGGTACAAGAGCTCAATACAAGGTTTTGTTTCTCCCCTTCAAAAGTATAAACATAGAACTGATATGGAGAGTTTGTCAGAATGATAATTAATGGGTGCTGGTAGGGGAACCAATTTTGAAATGTAGATGTAGTGTAACTTATATGTTGTTTGCAGCTGGCTTAACGCATTTCCAGAAAGGCTAGAAATTCTTTTGTTACATCAAAACAGGGCGGGCAAAGTGCAGCCTCTAGGGCTATTTTTGGCCAATGGTATATAACATATTTTTGAGTGAACATGCTTAGGGGACTGCCTCTGCACTGGACTTTTGCTCATGTGGGATGCAGAAGGATTCAGAAGCCAAACTCAGACCCCGCTCATGCCTGCACATAGCTTGGGAAGTGAATCAATTTTGGCACAGAGTTGTGGAAGGATTAAGGATGAGCTGTAACAGTAACCTAGTGGAAGATAACTTCAGCAGCCTTGTTGGTAGATCTATTTTATTTATGTTTCTTTATTACATTTTTCTCCCACCCTGAATCTTGCTGACAGCCTGTTATGTAGATGTTGCTGAATGCAAGGAATGAGAGGTCTGACCTGGTATGAAATGGCATCCTGTATTGGGAGGGACTATAATTCAGTATTAGAGCACATGTTTTGCATGCAGATGGGCCCAGGTTCAGTCCATAGCATCTCCAGGTCAGCCTGGGGAAAGTCACCTATGTAAAACCCTAGAGAGCCACTGCCAATTGGTGTTGATAACCCTGAGCTAGATAGACTGGTGATTAGACTCTCTCTCTAAGGCAGCTTTCTACACTGAGTCTGGCAGAACTAGTTTCTGACCACTCTGGTTTTATCCTGTAATCCCAGCGGTGGAAAGCAGGCTCAATTCAAATCTAATTATGCAGGAGTTGGTAATGAGTAAGGATCCAGGCCAGCTGCCTCTATTGGGAATCTATACTTCATCAGCAAGACCGCCTCTTGTTTCTTGTACAGTGAATATCAATGGAACTTGTTTCATGAGAGTGGACCATTGAACGGGAATGGCTTTTGTATTGTAATGAAGTGTAACAGTTCCATGAAATGAGGCGCTCCTTTGTATAGATTATACTAGTTTGCAGGGTAGTGACTATGTCTGTGTTAATTACCACTTGTCCTGTACACGGTAGTGGGAGATGTTAAGTGATCCAAATGTTCTCGAAGTGACTGGGGTGGCCATTTGACACAAGTCAGCTGGTGCTTTGGAGCTATGTAGGGAACAGAAGCCTCTCAGGGCAGGGGTGAGGAAAGTGCAGCCCCTGGGCCATTTTTTCAGACCCTTGGGCTCCTCAGAGGGTCAGTCCACCCTTGCATCACAGGAGCACGCAATCCCACCACCATGGAAAAGTAGTGTTATTGGTGGAAGGGAGCATGTATACCTCACATAGATCTAGTCCTTTAAAAGGATAGGCATTGTTCGTTTTCATGATCCGTTTTTTGTTCTCCTGATTTGATTGCAGAAAACTTGGTGAACCTTCCTGGTATGCTGCTAATGTGAATAACTGAAATGATGGTTCCCGTTGAACACTGTGACGTAATGTGTCTTGTTCGGGGATGCCTACAAAGAAAGGGATAAAATTAGCTCAGGCTTAACTCTTTAATAATTAGGATGGTGGAATCTGCCTCCTGAAAGCTTTGTTTGGTATTCCTGGACAAAACTGCAAAGAGGTGGCTAGCAGAACTACATACTAGCTTCAGTGACCCCTTATTTGGCCATTGGACTAGCTCTGCAACAAAGTGTGGCTGTGTAGCTCACAAAGAGTTCCCTTTGTTTTTATGCTTCATCTCCCTTTTCTAGAGATAATTTTTTCCTTCTTCCTATAGCACAATTGGTTTGCTCTTAGTATCTGACCAGCTTCTGGGTAATAGCAACCGCTCCATATCATGTGGCACCAATTCTGTGTCAGTTTGCAGCAACCTCTTAATTGGATGCATGGATAGTACTGCAAATTCCAGTACATTCTGTTAATTTGTAGAGTTCAGTGGCTGTTCCCTTTAAGAGAAGAGACTAAAACAAGCAGGTGCTGGGAAAAGATTTGGGATAACTTTCTGATGTCCACACTCCACATAAGTCTGTTGGTCACAATGGGCTCTAATCTCCCACTCAATATCATTCACAGTGTTCTGAAATGGCCACGCTTGTTCAAGGTGCTTTTCAGTTCTGTCACTTCTCCCAAACAGCCATCTTTTAAAAATTAGCCCTTTCGTAGTAACCAAGCCTTGCATGCTTTTCTAAATTTGCTGTTGTTGATCTGCCCTGTCCCCCCTTTCTATGTAGTATTTCAAATTTATAAATGCCAAACTTATTCATGATGTTTACTTTGTAGATTAGATATGATTGTGGACATTCTTCTAAAAACATTTCATATGTTTCTCTTTTGTTGATTATTCTTGACTATAAATTTGAAGCAGTACTGTTTTGTTTTAATTTTACAAAAGTGCTGTTTGTACATTGCAAGTGCTGTATTAATCTAAGGCCTACAAAAGAGGTTTTAAACCATCTTGGTGAGACTTTATTTTTAAAGTTTGCCAGTGTGCCTTAATGCTTCACAGTGATGGCTAAACTATCATTTCAGCCCCTGGCATCTGTACTTCGAGGCTTATAGTATATTTCTGCTGCCCTCAGTAGGATGGTGGCAGTTCACTGATACTGAGATATGATTAAACTGCCACTCTAAGACACTTCTGTATAGGAAGCAGGGAACATCTTTTCCTTGTCCTCAGGCAACAGAATGCCTTGAGCACTTAGGGATAAGGATGGAAGCAGATTGTGTTCATGGTGTAATTCTGCTTTTTGGATGGTCTGAATGCTAGCACAGTCTCTCCCTCTCTCATTCTCTCTCTCTTTCTCTGTGGGTGTTTGTAATTGTGATTGCACATGGCAATTGTACTTTGAAGTGCAACAGTTTTTGAATACTAACAATCTGTTTTGAGAGCACCTTAGTCATATTTTCTGGTCCTGAAAGGTACACTTCATTTGTGTCCTGAGCATTTCTGTCCTCTTCCCTATCCCCCTGTGCTCCCCTTTATTGAGATGTGCCTGTGGCAGACACTTCCCATATGTTGTTAGCTCAGAGTTTGCTTTTCAGCAAATTGACAACAGGGCAGCGTTGCTATTGACATGTAAAATGCTTTGCGGTTTTTCTCCTGTAAAATAAAAGATTGGGTATATTTTCTCTCTATACATGCGGGGAGAGAGAAAAAACCGAGACAAACGCATGGCTGAAGGTGTCTGTCTGTGGATTCCTTGAGCTTAAGCCCTGGGGCACTTCGAAACCAACGCTGGCTGTCTAGGAGCTTGGAACTTCCTTCTACGCAGTCCAGTGCCACCCTTGTAACTAAAATCTGACAGAGACGCCTAGCATCAGTTTGATCACTTGTCTTTTTTTCCTCCTACCAATCTCTTCAACACAAAACAAGCGTACTATTTGGGTTTTTTGACTCCTCCTTTCTTCATGTCTTGGGAGGCATAGGAGAAGTTCAGTTATGCAACTGTTTAGTGGCAGTTTTTTCAATTCACCCTCTTTCTCCTACTGAGTAAAAATAAGACCCTTTAGTTTTTACAGCTGCTGGTGCTGTTGAGGCTGCTAAGTACTGTCTAACATGGTCTCTTTGACTTCAGGCTATGATATTAGTGGGTGGGTGGGGGGTGAAGTTCCTTTAAACAACCCCCTCCCTTTCTCAGAGCATTTGCCCATAGCTACAGTCATTGAAGGGAGAGAGTACAAGAGATGCTATGGAGTTAAGAGACAGAGGGGGGAATCAGTCAAACGTGGTTTAAAATAAAATAATTATGGTGTTTTGACAGCTTGTTAATGACTTGCAGCCATTGGCAGAAGTATAAGTGCCTCATTGTGATTTTCATAGTATTCTTGTCAGATCTGTAAAATTAAATCAAGGATCTGAAATCTATTACAGATAGTTGGGGTGTCATATCTTAGAGATGATGGGCCACTTAATATTTGGTTCCTATTCACATTTATGCTATTTCCTAGCTGATATCCTGAATGTTTGCTGAAAGCACTTGGGTGTCTCAATTTAGTCTTTGAGAACTGGCATCCACCAGGGGCTTGCCTGAAGGTAGCCGAGTAACCTCTATATATGGGAATAAAACGGACACTAATTATCCATTGTCTACTGTGAAAGAAGAACCTTGTCAGCCATCCCCTGGTATGTTGCCTGCATGTACTTTAGGTATTGTATGTTATAATTGAAAAACTCCTAAAATCATACAAATACACAGAGAAAAGGAATGGGGGAGTTCACATACATGAAAGGAGAGTTCAGGTTATGTTTTATATTTTTCAATTACTTTGTGTGGTATTGAATAATGAAAAAAGATTAAAATGAAGTTATGAATACACTGACCACAAAAACTCAACAAGAGATAAAAGGGTTACACGCTTGACTTCCAACTCCTTAGAGAATGACTTAGTGAGATATATTCATACTGAAATAATCAAATTATCTATCTGATGTTATAATTATATAAGTTTTTACTATATTTATACTTATGAAATAATTACTCCAGTACTTATATTAAATGCAGAATACTCAGAGCAGAGTAACATTCTACAATAGTGATTCTAGTCATGTTAATCAAAACCTATTGCTTCACGTCTCCCCACAACTCTTCTTAAGAAGATTATAACATAACCTTCTCCCATTGATTCTTAAATTCCTTCAAAGAACTTTCTCTAATTAACATCATCAATTTGTTCATCTTTGCCATATCCAACAACTTCATCAACCAGTCGTCTTGAGATGGTATCGTGGGATTTTTCTACTTCTGGGCGTACAATGCCATTGTCATATATTGTGGAATTCTTAGAAATTTCTTATCTGATCATCCCTTAGTCTCAGCAGGAACAGTTCTGGTTTTAGTTTAATCTTTGTGTTGAAGATGTCCTCCATAGTTTTCTTTAGATTTTACTGAGGGGAAGATGTCATCCAGTGGCGCCCAGGATGGAAAACTGGCCCATAAGAGCAACCGCTGTCTATCTTGAAGTAAACATCTCTGTTCAAGATCTGGTGTTCCCCGCTCTACATACTTTTCCTGTTGATGATGTTATCCCATTCTTTTTCCTTTTTCTCATGAACACCCTATCACTGTATTTGCTTTGGTTGCTGGAAACATTCTCCATTGTTGTGTCAAAGCTCTCTGCCCATGAAGGCCAGTGTGTCACCCTCCCAGATGAAGTATGCACAAATTAATTCGTTAAACTACCTCAAGAGGTGAGGTTGTTCCGTATATCAGATTGGACTTTGCCTGTGGACAAATCATTACTGATTTTAGCTGCATGTTCCTTTTCTCTGTATGTGGGCCATTTCAGTTTTGATACAGAGTGCAGGGCATAAACATTTTAATAAGTACCACCAAAGTTGGGTCCTGTTAGGTATGTGTGTGTGTGTGTGTTAGGTATGTGTCTGTCTGTCTGTCTGTCTGTCTGAGAGTGTGTGTATTGAACTCTTTCTCCAAATATATATGTGGTATTGTTTCTCTCCCTTTTTTCAAATCCCACCTCAGAAACCACCTGAAGAACTCAAAAGCTTACACTCTCTTCTGATGTTTTTAGTTGGTCCTAATAAAGGTTATCACCTGCCTATGGATTTTGATTTTTTTTTCCTTCATAGACCAGCAAGGCCACCATTCTTCTTGTATTTTCAACATGGTATTTGATTTATTTGATATAGCACAGAGGAAAGGAGAAGACAGGTCTCTCTCTTCTGAGTAGCATAGTCTGAACTTCAATACAGAAAAATGGGATAGCTTTTGAGACCAAGGGCAAAGAGGAAACCAAAATGCGTCTGTTGCGCATCTTAAGTTGGGTTATTTGCAGAAGCATCTACTCAAAGCTTTCATGGTAAAGGTAGATTTAGAAGCATGAGAATGAAGAAAGAAATGGCATTTTACAAATGGTTTTCTGCAGTGCTGCTGTTGTGCTTCCATGGGAAAATCAGTGATAACCTACTTCATGTATATGACAGGATAATATAGCTTCATATATACATAGCCAGGGATATTGTGCTTCCAAATAATGTACAGTACAGGCTACTTACATTGCTTTCTGTCTGGGTTCCCAGCAATTCTGCTGTGCTAAAGGCATGGAGAAATTACTTGCATGGATGAAATGTCCCAGAATTCTCCTGGGACCCAACTGGTTGAGGAATTCTGGGAACTAAAGTTAAAAAAATATAACTTTGCCAAGCTCTGGCTGTACCTGTTCAAGAAAGTTGATTGCAGTCCTTTTGCCTTCATTTCTATCACCCTCCCTTCACCCTCCCTCCTTGGAGGCCCAACATTTTTGCTTTTGCTTTTGATGGCGGCAAGATTTTGGGAGCTGAACAGGTTTTTGCTTTCCAGTATGGTTTAGGGTTAAACTGCACATACTCTGTTAATTGTATAGTGAGCAGCTGAAATTCTGTTTTTTTTTTTAAACTAACATGTAAGCCTCCCCATAAAAGTGTTTACTCTTTAATGTGTCATGAGACTCTATTATGTTTGCTGCAGAAGACTAATATAGCTCTTCACTGAAAATTGTTCCTTGTATTTTCCTAGCCTTTTGAATCTGGGTGAACCTTGGTCTCATAACACAGGGAGGGCCAAGATTTGCAAGGACTAGTACTACAGAATCTTTATCTCTGGAGGCAGAAATGAGAGAGATCATTCTTGGCTTTGCTGTGCAAAAATCATGTTAAGTTTATTTAGGAGATGAGGATAGCGGAGAAACACTATGACAGGGCAGCTGCTTGGCTCTGTCTGGTTACAGAAATACAGTTCCATGTCTGTACATGCATAGCCTTGAGTTAGCAAGCTTGGGTTTTCTTGATCCTCCTTGCTCTTAAACAGTCACCTGTAAATAGGCTTTAAGAAATTTACTCCAAGTCCTAGTGCTAGGCTTGGGCCTTTGGCCAGTCAGAAAAAAAGATCTGACTGAGTGATAACCTTATTAGAACAAGGAATAAAATACTTCAGTCATCAATGTTTTGATATTTCGGCTGCTCACTAAAACGTATTGAACTGTGGTTGTGAAACAATGAAGTCAACTTTTTAAGGAAATGCAATGAATGATAATACTTAATTGGGTGAAGAAAAGGTTCTATAAATGTGAATGATTCATTGAATGGTTCATATATTTGGCTTCCATCAGGATAAGCATATATTTACTCTGTGTGTGTGGTGTAGGGAAGAGAAATTAAAACATAAAATGAGCCACTGGAAACTGTTACAAAAGAAAAGTTAGTTTGCTGAAGTAGTCGTACTATACCAGGCAGAAGGCCAGTTGTTCAAGCATGTTAACTTCAGGACTTGCTCAGATATGTGGTAATTGACTGCTTAATCAGCTTAGCAGTCCATCAGCCCTATCTAAAGCTTAGAAAAGTCACCTTTTTGTATTACAACTTGCAGAATCCCAGAGCCACCGTGGTGATTTGGAACATTTGTAGTCCAAAAGATAATGTTTGCAAGCTCTTGCTTGCTATACCCAGACCCATTTCCTGATCTCATCCATGATTAACAGGAACTGGGAAGCCACAACGCCCTCCCTTCCTCATTCTTTTCTGTTCAAATTAGCTTTGAAGCAGTACAGGATGCTGGCTTGCTAACCCTGGTCAGCAGTAATCTTGGGTCAGAAACCAAAGGTGCCTTTAGAGTTGGCCCCAGAGTGCAGTGGGTGTTGGTTCCTGCTCAGAGTTCTCTTTGTTGGAGAGACCAGTCATAGCATTGCCTCAGTTGCAAGTCCCGCTTGACATTATCTAACATAATTAAGAACAGTCTTGTGGTACATTAAAGGCTAAACATCGATGCTTCAAGATGTTCTGTGGTATCTTTTCATGAATGTAGAGCTGAATCCTGACCTTGGAAAACTCACTCTTGAATTACAACTCTGAGAACTGTAGCCACAGAGCTGTCTTGCCTAGGCTCTGACTGCTGTTTTAATTGATGTGTATTTCCCGTGTATTTCCTTTTTCTTTTGCCTTCACAGAACCTTGATGGGTGGTATATATGCTTTGGAGTTGGCCCAGTAGAGGTATCGTTGCTTGCAGATATTGGATTTTGATGGCTAGTACTTTCTCTTATCCGCCCAACTTGTTGGTGTTCAGCCACTAAGAGAAATTGGAAAGTGGCATTTGTAAGAGCAGAAGCAGCTGGAGAACATGGGGAGGAAGGAAACCACTCTGTACAAGGCAAATCCTGTCTGCCAGTGCTTACAAATGGTGTGATCTGCCATCCCTGCTCAGTAATTCCCAGATTCCTGTTAATAGCGGTGTAGAGACTGTCAAGATCAATCTGCTCTTACAGAGGAGTAGGTGAAACGGTTCCCTCAAACTGCGTATTTAGGTCAACTGCTGCTGAAATGCGTTTCATGCTGGCGATGTCCCCCCCATCTATTTCTGCTGGCAGTTTTTTGTCTTGATTTGGCAACAGGGCTATAATTAATCCTCTGCAATCCTGGCATGAGTTGCATTGGGTAAGTTCTTTGGAGAGCAAGATAAAGGAAAGATGTAGCAGAGAAGGAGACACTTAAGCAAAGCTTAAAGGATCCTGAAGTGATTTTTTTTTCAAGCTTCGAGGAAAGATTTTTTGGCTGTGTTGGAGTCTGAACAGGATGCAAACTTGTTCGCTGTGAATTAAAAGGGGGGGGAACTGGTATGTTCCCCTCCCTCACCAGCACACTTGGCTGGTTTTTAGCTGCTGATGCTTTATGCTTTTCTTATTTTTTGCTGACATCGTTATTACTTTGCTCTTTCAGGCCACTCAGTGATGAAGGATTTGTATCATATTCTAAGGAAAAGTAGTCAATTTAATATTCCTGTAAGATTCAGGTTTCCCAGGTATTGCTCTTGGACCTCTTAGTCCCAAGTTCAACCCCTCTGTGGCCTAATGTCCAGGTTCCCCAGCACAGGTTAATTGTCTCCCTCATTGGTGGGTTAAGACCTACAAGGAGACAAGGACACACTAGAAATGCTACCATTTTGAGAGCTAAGGTGGTGTTTAGCTCACCTTTCCCCAGTCTAGTGCCCTCTAGATGTTTTGGACTATGACTTCCATCGATGGAATCAGCTATGTTGCATGAGGCGGGTGGGAGTTGCAAGTAAAGACCTTGGGAGGGCACCCTGTTAGAGGTTAGAGTGATGAGCTGTGACATAAAGCCTGGGTTCATATTCCCATCCAGCCTTTAAGCTCATTGTGTGACTTTAGGCCAACCAGTTACTCTCAGGCTGATCCTACCTTGCAGGGAACTTGTAGGGATAAATTCAGAGTGGGGAGGTTGAAGGCTGCCCTGAGCTGCTTGGAGGATCAGCAGGATTTTAAAAGCATCAAGATTATGGTTTTCTAAGTTACTTTCTTAAGCTGTGAGTAATTTACAAAAGGAGGGTAGAATTTCTTTGCTGATAATGTGCATCATGGAACAGAGAAGAAATTTTGGGAAATACCACATGGGAAAGTTCCCTGATCTGTACTTGCTCATTCAACAGAGAAGAGAGAGACATGAAAACAAATCCTGATGTATTGGTCACCAGGCAGCTTTTTAGCTAAAGGTATGTCCTGAGTATGGAAAACTTTGAAATTTCTGATTTAGTGGATTCTGATTTTCTAGCTCACGTGTAGAGCACATGCCTTATGCATAGAAAGTCCCGGCTTCTATTATTGATTTCTCTCTGTTTGTTTGTTTAAAACTTGTGTAGAGAATTAGGAAAGTCTTTGTCTCGAGTCTGTGAAGATCTACTGAGCAGAGGTTCCATGGGTTACCATTTTGGACTACAGCTCCCAGAATCCCCTTGGTGGCATCGGGAATTCTGAGAACTGTAGTCTAAAAGTACTTTGTAAAGTGTTCAGTCTAGATTCTTTCCTAGAATTCTCTCCATTTTAACATATGGAATTTTGATTTTTCTGCCTTTGCAGTGTGCAAGTGAACAAGAGTGAGAATCCAGGCCTACATATCCTTTTTTAACAAATACACACAAGCTGCTTGTTGTTTATCAGGGTTTCATTGTAAAGACTTCCAGTGTTCTTGTGCTCCTGTTAAAAGGTTTGAATGTGAATTCTGACGTTAGCCTTGTCAACGCTTGCTGCCAGTTGTTACGTGCAATAAAGTTGGCTGCCACAAGAGATTTGCCACAGCTGGGCAGAATGCATTTTTAGTCCAAACGTCTGTGTGTGCCAAACCCCATTTCTGCCATTGCAGCTGCATTCATCATATGACACAGAAAGTAGAACAGAACATTTGGAAGCTGGACAAAGATACCAGGGTGGGGACTGAGACAAAGTTGAGCCTCAGAGTCTTTGATGGTTCTATCCTCCTTGCCAGCTTTGGAGCAGTATGGTGTTCTCATTGCACAGGGACATCCCACATTTAGTTTCAGGAATACCACAGTACCTGAAATTATTTTGCTGCTTCATTCTGCAAAAAGTGAGGCAGTACTGTTTGTATGCATGTACCTTTTCTGTGCTCTTAGGGAATGCTAGCCAGCTCTCAATGGATGGCACAGCTGGGTGTCTGGTTTTCACACTGAAAAGTGTTCGAAGAAAAGTGGCTTGTTGTGAACCCAGATTTGATCATGTCACAAAGTTATGTTAAAAGTTGTGGCAGTTAAAAGACCATGTGATCATTCTGAGCCAGCTCAAATGCATGAGACCCAAGTCTTTCTCAGTAGCAGCACCAGGCTGCCTCAATCCCTTTTCTGCTTCCAACAGGCACGGTTTTATATAACCTTGGTCCCCAAAATCAGGCAACCAAACTCTGTGTGTGTGTGTGTGTGTGTGTGTGTGTTTAGAACTAGTTTTTAAAATAATTTCACTTAATTTTTCAAGAATATTTTTGTCTGTTACTTGATGTTATGCATTGTCCTGGCTGGCTGAGAGGCAATAAGCATTTTAGTTAATATATAAAGTAAAAATGAAAGAATTTGAACAGGTTAGAATGATGACAGAGGCTGAGCCAAAAGGACTTTTCTTATGTACAATTAAAACCATCATAATCTCATTTTTTTATTACAACCACCATAAATGTAACAACATATATAAACAGGGGCAGACACCTCATTCTATAGATCTGAAAAGAATGGTTGAGGAGAGCCCAGAGCTCAGTGGCAGAACACCTAAAGAAAGTTCATAGATATGGTTTTAGGCTTCTCCAGTAGAAAGATCAAGGAGGAGGCAGTGAGCAAAACTTCTGGCTGAGACTCTGAAAAGTCACTGCCTGTCAGAATAGACCGTTGGGCCACATTGCGATGGAGATTGTAGATTGAGTTTGAGGCATATACAACTACAATTTCATGCCACCAGCTGCTTTTGCCAGTATTGTCACATTGGGAAGTCACCATAATACAAATCCATCATTTTGATGAAATCCTAAGATATACTCTGTAAAATAAACAGTGCTGCTATTGGCCGTCCTGTTCCCATTGAGGATTGTTTGGGGCATGACAAAGTTAATATTCATTGCCTAAGCAGTGTTCTTCAACTTCTGACTCTTCATACAGTTTGGATTTCAACTCACAGAACCCCAGATGACATAACGAATAGTAAGTAAGTTCTAGGAAGTGAAGTCTAAGACTTCTGGAGAGTTTAAAGTGTGAGAAGCACTGGTCGTAGAGCAAGGGCAGTCAGTTTGATGCCCGCAGATGTTTTGGTCCACAGCTCCCATCAACATGGTCAATGGTAAATGATCCAGTCAGATGTCTGGAATGCACTGATTGTCAGGTGTGGTTGGAATTCTGCTGTAGACATGAGCTGCCACGAAGAAATGAAGATCATACCCATTTGGCTGTCAGCAATAGAACTATAAAAGATTCATGCTTCATCTTGGTCTGTCTCCTGTTCCAGTTGTCTCTAAGCATTCCAGAGTGAGCTGGAGCCTCTTAGAGATTTAAAAAAAAAAAAAGGGAGAAACTGCACCTTTCACCACCAGTGAAGCAATCCAGGCTAACCAGATGAAACAAATTTTAAAAAAAACTTTAAGAGAAAATAAAATCCCTGATGCACCAACTGAGGATCTGAACAAAGTCTGTAGAGTGCCAGGATAAAGCCAGGCCACAAAACCAGACAAAGCGATTCTCATTTTTCACATGTTCAGTAGCAATAAAGGAAAGGAAAACAAGAACAGGTTCAGTTTGTTTCTGAACACCTGTGATCCAAAGGGGGATGTATTGTTTTGTGGTGTGCGTTGAACTCACACACACACCTGTACATGCAGAATGCCACTTAAACAGAGTGTTGGCAGAGGCTTTTGTAATTGTTTTATTAAAATAATTTTGGCTTTGTACAGGAGCTATGAGCCAATCTTGTTTTCCTTCAGAGTGTTTGAGCAGCAAAGAAAGATGCTATTGCAGACAGTTAGTACAAATCTGCCTGATGCTGTTTCCTCTAAAAATAAACCCTGAACGTGAAGCAGCATTGGAACAAATTTATAAACTGGGTTGAGGGTGCAAAGTGCAAGAAAATAGATGAAGCCAAAACCAAAAATCCAGTCCAATCTAGTTAAGGTAGGCTGCCAGGTGAAGAAAGAGACCAAAGGAGATGATTGAACGGTCCTGCATCTCTTCTTTCTCTTTACTGTCTAAACTCTGTTGAGTGTGCAGTTGCCAACAGCTCACAATGAAGAGGTAAGCATCTTAATTTGACCAAGGCATAGAGGGTGTATCACTGCAACTTTGTGTCATCTTTGTGTCAGATTAACTTATATCCTGCTTTGCTTACCAGTCGCAAACTGTAAATAAAGATCTTGCTTGTTTTTTTAAAAAAATTATCAGCTGCATTCCAGACCGCAAAGAAAGGTAGAAGAAGAGAAGCTATAAAAGGAAGGGGAGGAAAACCATTGCAGAAGACAGTTAGGGTGATGGCTGATTTGCTAACAGTTAAATTTGCTGCTTGTATGCCCTATTCCAGTGGTTCTTTGGTCTGCGGCATGACTCCTGGAAGATGCAGGATGGGACAACCTTGCTGCAACTAAGCAGATCTGGACCTAGTTCATACCTGGATAGCAAACTACTAAAGGATGCTGTGTACATGACTGGTAATTAATATCATTAATTACCACAATGTATAAGCCTTGACATGCTGTCCTCAGTTAAAATTGCATTGGAAACTTTTTGGCAAGCTACAGATCCCACACATGCCATAAAAGATAACTGGTCCACTTCACAAGGACTGTAAGAAGGACTGAATTATTGTTGCTAACTTAACGGCAATCCTAAGGCAAACCTATCATGGGGTTTTCTTTGCAGAACTTGTTCAGATGCCTTCCTTTAAGCTGAGACCATGTGACTTGCCAAAGGTCACTCAGTGGGTCTCTGTGACTGAGCAGGGATTCAAACCCTGATCTCCCAGTATCTTAGTCCAACACTTAACCTACTGCACTGTGCTGGCTCTCTACGGGAAGAATAGAGTACACAAAATGGATATGTCAAAAAGGCCCCTATATATGCCAAGTGTTATTTGTTATAAATTATTATTATTATTAGACTGTGTTATTACATTGTGTTATGCTGTATTATTTCACCATAGGCAAGAAATGGTTAGATCTAACTGTATACCCTGTAGAAAAGCATCTGCGCTTTGACTCGTGGAAGAGAAATCAGCCGTGGCTTGGTTATTCTTTTCAGCAGATGACGCTGAGCTGAGCAAAAGAGGCTTGAGCTGGGAGAAAAAGGCAGCAGAGCACCACAGAACAGCAGGCTGGCAGATGGTACAAGGGTCTGCAGCTTAGTTCCCCAGCCATTGCATTTCCAATAGGGGGAATTAACGGGGTGGGGGGAGCAATGAAGCGCCAAGTATTTGAAAGCATAGGACTTTTTGTTCTGAATTGCCCTGACCCTCCCTTAGGGCCACCTTTGATTCACCCTTTGATACTGACAAGTTGACTTGTGGGAGCAGTTCCCATCAGCATGTGTGCAAGAAAAGCAAGTAACCAGTCAGAATGGATCTCTTTCCATCCTTGTCCTTCAGCCACACTTTTAATAAGCACATTAGTCCAAATGCAAACTTCTGTGACCTGACTGAGTAGGAAGAGAGTTGCTTGTTTGCCTGATTCAACGCCTCCCCCAAACCATGACACTTTCTGAATTTTCTGAGAAAGGCATGAAGTTCCATAGCAGTTTGTAATTAACTAAGTAGCATCTTTTGGCCCAGCCTTCCCAATCTTCCCTTAACAGCTTCCAGCCACTGTGAGCAAGAGAGGTCTGTCCTCTTTTTGATCAGGATGCAGCGGAGTGATGTTTCCATCCTCCTCCTACCAGCAATCTCCAGTGTGAGGAAGAGTTGTGACAAGGATCCTGCTTCTGATTGACACACCAGGGATCCCTGGTGGGAAAAGGATGGAAACTTTAGTGTGCTGTACCCTGATCAATGGGAGAACAGACCTCCGTCACTCACAGTGGCAGGTGGCTGTTAAGATGGGATTGGGAGACCTGTATGATTGTGACAATAGTGCCACTTTTGAGAATATGCAGCCTCTGTGAATATGAATCTGTTAGTGATGTATAACTCCAGGTTACGAATCCGTAGCTTCATTACTGAATTCCAGCTATCACTTCTAAGTTTTCTTTTAACATTATTTGATTTTCATTTGTAATCAATATTGACTTATGAGAATGAGTATCTCTCTCAGCATACACCTACTGTTAGTAATGATATTTCAGATAGACACAAATCCCAGTATTGCCTAAAAATTCTGTTATTGGTAATATTCTGCACTACTATAGCTTAGAAATGACTATTTATAAATTGTGGTTAGCACTATATAGTATGAGAGCCAGTGTGGGTGTAGTGGTTTGAGCATTGGATTATGACCCTGGAGACCAGAGTTCAATTCCTTACCAGGCCATGGAAACCCACTGGGTGATTTTGGGTGCATCACACACTCTCAGCTGCCAGAAATCCCATGATGGGATCACCTGAGGTTGCTGTAAATTGGAAACAGTTTGAAGGCACGCAAAAGGAATAGCAACTATATAGTATAATTAATCGCTTATAATTAAAGTGAACTGTGACTGTAACTGGCTGCTGAGCGCTTGGATCAATAACTGGTTACTTTTCAAAGGTTTCAGAATTCTGCCTCTGCCCAATACTGCCCTGCTCCCACTTCTAGTCAAATGATTCTGACTTACCAGAAGGCTGTCTGTGTTTCCTATTGTGTATGTAGGCTGCGTTCAGTATGCCATGTACCCAGATGGCACTCTACAAGTAAGACAATAATTGTCACATAAATACTCTTGGGAGGAGTTAACATGAGTGCTTTGCTAGCAGCGGTACAAGAAACTGTCAACAACAACAAAGCCACGGTCGCCAAAGTGTCAGCGTTCTTAGGTGACTAAACAACAGTGGTTTGGAAATGTTCATGACTGGGTTACTACTCTGGCAAGATTTTCATTTAGTGCTTGAGTTTCCCTTACTGCCCCTCCAGCTTTCTGCTGATCTGTAGCACATTTTGTCCCATCTTCCTGGATGACTTTAAATACTAGCCAAACCTGCACTTTTTTGAAAGAAAGAAAGAAAGAAAGACGCAATTTAACTAAAAAAAAGAAAAGAAAAAGACCATTCTAATGGACTCGTCGTCCACCCTACCATATACATCAGTGCCTTGGTGCATGTTTTGTTTTTGACATGTACCCTCTCCTCTCAGTAAAGCCTTTACATTGCCCTCTCCAGTGTTGTTTCCATGAGCTGCTGCTTCCAGTAAACGGGGAAGCGGGAGGGATGCAAACTATGCCATGAAAGCAGGAGCAGATGTTCAAGCCAATTCGGTGGGTGTTCCTTAACCTACAGATGGCAAAAGCCGTTGCTCTTATTTTGAGCAACTAGGTCAGTGGCTTGAATGCCCTGCTGCCCCTCACCAAACAACTCAGCAGAAGAATTAACTTCCAGGTGTTGGGTGGAAGGTTTAAACCCCATCACTACTCACTTGCTTCAGATGACAGAAAGTCAGTCATTCCGCACACCAGCAGCTATGTTTTAAGAAGGACCATTGTTTGAATTGTTTGAATTGCCTGAAAGCTGAATGACCAAAGACACATTGGCCCTGCCAGCTGATTCAGATAAGCTCTTTAATCCCTCCATGAACTGATACAGAAACTCTGTGGTGGGTTTTAAAAAAAAAATCTATGTCATCCTTTCTTCCTTTGCCTTGGTTTGAGGGCACACCAAGCAACCGAAGTAATCTAACATGGTGGTTCCCAGCCTTTGGTCCTCCAGATGTTTTGTACTATGGGTCCCAGAATCCCTGACCATTGGCCATGCTGACTGTGGCTTCTGAGAACTGAAGAAAAAAAAATCTGGAAGACTGAAGGTTGAGAACGGCTATGTATAAGAGCCCTAAGAGAAGGATGACAGTGAAGCCATGTAGGCTGCCCCCAGCTCAATAGAGGCAATGTGGGGTATAAATGTAACTAATAACTAAGAAACAAAATGAATAGCTAAGGTACATAAGATAGCTATGCTGAGGACCAGGTTGACTACCTGGCACAGGAAAACTTTAAATCAGCTTTTATTCTTTGTGTGCCTGTAAACGTAACCTCTGTGTTTCCAAAACCTTACAGAACTTTGAAATGAATATTACAAATCACTTTTCAGACTCATTACAGTCCTTTGGTATAATTTATTAGCTGTTACAACCTTTCACTTGAGATAAGACTTGGCTTTATATTACAAGTTGATGACAATGATGATTAAGTGATTAAATGCCAATGTACTAAGGAGTGAGGTGAATTTGAGCTTGCACAATGTTCTTGGTATTAGTGTTATTTACCAAGATTCATCAACTCATGAGCCACATGCAAAATAGCTGCTCAGCAGGGCATAAATGGATTACACATTAAAGGCAGGATACCTCTGAGCATAGGACAAAAATCAATTCCTGGTTTGCCCTGAAGCTGAGCTTCAGTACTTGATGAGTGGAGATCAGTTGCCATATTTTAGACAATTGTGTGTTGCCCTGCCAACCTACTATAAATCACCACCAGTCCTGTTCATCCCTAAGCTAAATTGCTCAGTGGAAGGTACATTCAGAACAAGGTTCAAAAATGGCCAGCGTGGATTTGGAAGAGATTAGAAATGTGAAGGATATTCACAAATTTCCTGCCTTTGATTCAGGTTTTATTGACAAGTAAAAGACACCCTTCCCCACCCTCTAAAAAGCAAGAGTTTGTTGTTTCTTTTTGCATTTTGGGACTTTTTCTTGCTAAAATTGTTTCTGCTTATGTCTTTGTATGTAAATCTCTCTCTTTTTTTTTTTGCCAAACTGTATTTTGCACAAAGCATGTTGCTTTCTTTTGCAAAAGCTACGTTTTTGTTATCAGTAGAAAAAAATGAAAGTTTTTATGGAAGCAACAAAGTAGCAGGGGAAAAGAAATCTTTGAAAATGGTGTAAATGCCTTCATAATTTCACCTAACAGGGAGAAAAGGTGAACATCTTTCAAAAAAAAAAATTACATCACTAGAAGCAGGTAAATTCCTACCTATAGCTAGGGGTATAGAAGGTACAAGGTGAAGTATGCCACTGTTAATTAAATCTTAAGTTTTAATTACTTGATTCAGCAATTGCTTTGGAGCAAAGCCTTCCCCAGGAGTATCCGTAACAGGTGCTTCTTGGTTGGTGATGACCAGGTTCAATTCTCCACTCGAACACGGAAAGGGGCATCATAAGAAGACACACAGCAACAATAACATAGATGCTAGTATCATGTGATGTGCCAGTGTATTTTCAGAAATATTGAAAACCACTGTGGAAGCCATGGTGGAGAGGCAAAGTGATTCTGAATCCTGGTGCAGGAAACCCTAGGTACGAACCTATTTGTTAACATTTACAGATGGCGGCCTGCACCTACCTATTGTATGTCCCAGGTAAGGTACAATAAAACATTTAAACTCCAGAAAACCAAGCAACACCGGAACAGAAAATGACAATAACATTTCCAGAATAGCTTTAAGGTTAAAATTAAGGATTTATGGATCATCTTATCAAAAGCCCAATGAAACCAAGTACTCAGAACAAGGACCTCAGAAGGGAGTTGTGCAGTGAAGATGCTGCTACCCAAAAGGCCCTGCCTGCCCAACAAGCTAACCTCACGAGTTTAGTTTTACCTTACACCAGGATGGACACCCTACAAATGTTTTTTGATTGCAGCTCACATCAGCACTATCCATCATAAGGGACAGATGAGAGTTGTAGTCCAACAATGTTGGAAGGGCCAGAATCCCCTCCATTACTGGCTTTAGACATTCAGCTTAACAGAGTTTTATTTATCTCAATCCAATTCTTAGTTTCCCAACAATAATGTAATCTTTCCAGCAGGGCTGCTGTGAGGCTTGATACATAAGGTAGGTGCTGTGTGTGTGTGTGTGTAAAAAGTTTGTTGGCAGGGAACAACTTCTTGAAACTACTGGACACACACATACTCTAGGGAAGGGCTGGGGAAGCTTAGCCCTGAAGGCAAAGCTCTCCCCCTGAGGTTTCCCAGATGGACCACACCTCCTTTCCTAGGACACATTCACCTGAAAGTTTTCTAGCTTTTAAAGGGAGATTTCTTCTCCTAAAGGAGAAAACTTTCTTTCTTGAGGCTTCCCAATGCCAACACGTACTGCAGTCAGCCTTCCACCTGATGAAGTGCCATGTGGTTTCCTGGAAGTCTCAAATGATTTCACTAAACAGAGCCAGCTGCTTCCATTTAGAATATGCAGAGGGAGAACGGCTTCCACTTATTTTTATTAAAGAAAAAAGGGGGAGGGATGGAGTCCATAAAGGCTGCCTGTTATCAAGCCTCTCCATCTAGCAACAAATTTTTAGAAAAAAATGGTAAAGAAAAGCTACTTCAGATTTTTATAAGGCACCCCTGGAGCTTGGGAGCAAGGGAAGGGGGTTGCATACAGAGCAGTAGAAACGTGCTGCCTGACTTTACACTGTCCGAGTCTTGTGCCTTTGAGAACAATGCCACCATTCTACCAGCCTGTTCCAAGCAACTCATAGTACAGAGCACGTCTTTTTGGTCTCAGCTGATGCAGAACACTTGGCTGATATGGTGTTACCCCCTCCACTGACAGATCGTGCAAAGCCCCCTGCTGAACCAGTGCCAGCTTTTATTGGTTATGTACCCCCATTGGAGGAAACAAAAGAGTAAAACCAGTTTGTTGTCACCTCAATATATGGAGATCTGGACAGACATGGAGAGAGACAGGCAACCCCACATAAAATAGAGCAAATACTGCCCCTGTGGAGGCAATGGAAGGATCCAGGAGGGCAGTGAGGAGAAAAGGGGCAGGAGGGCATCAGAACCAAGTACAGTAGGCCCTTGGTATCTATGAGGGACTGGATTCAGGACCTCCCACAGATACCACAAAATGCAGATGATAAGATGACTCTTGCGTGGAACCTTACATTTTCAGAGGGCCTATGCCAAGGGAAGGGGCACCTCTTTCAGATAGAGGGTCAGATTCAATTTCAGATGAGTGCTCTGGGGCTGTAGTTCAGTGTTGAGTAGAACTCCCCAAAAGCTGGGATGTTTTAGCTTAAAGCAGCCACTGCTGGTAACTGAGTCCGTGGAGAAGTATTTGGTTTTCTGTTTGTCAACCACAAGCAGATCCCAAGCCTGGCAGAGAAGTCAGAATCAGTGCCTGTCTTTTTGTGGAAAAAGGAGCTATCCATTCGACTCTCACCCCCCCTCCAACTTCTCTTGTACCACCTTCAAATCAGAATAGTCCCTGACGCAAGGGAGACATCTGTACTTGGAGACTACTGCTGCTATAGATTACAACCAGGAGGTACTTGTATTATCACAAGGCAGCAGGGGGAAAAAAAAGCCTTCCAGCACTAGGAAGATAATTCCACCACCTTCCCCTCCCTGCTGTCAAAACTACTTTTATCAGACTGTCATTTCTGCTCAAATCTCATGTGACAAGAAAGGCGGCTCTGTGAGTCTCTCCTTGTGCTGTGATGCGCATGATGAGCAGAGCAATATGGAGAATTACTTTATGCAGCACTGAAAGAAAGAGTTAGAAATTGAAGGAAGGAGAGAATTAGGGGGGCAACATAAGATAGAAGTCATGACATCCAACATGTGATGTGTTACCAATTACAGGTGACCAGCTGGCTGTGACTATCTTTTCACAGGGCATAAAAAGGCTTAGAAACAATGAACCTGCTTTTTAGTGACAATGAAAGGAGTTCCCTACTCACATGGGAAAGGACCTTTCACCACAACAGTCACTGGATGCAATTTACTCTGATTGGCCTAAATACCCTCAAGGATCCTCTCTGATCTTGGAAGTTAAGCAGGGTGAGCCCTGGTTAGGACTTGGATGGAAGACCACCAATGAATACCAGATGCTGTAGGCTATATTTCAGAGGGGAGACTGGCAAAACTACCACTGAGGCGCCTTTGCCTAAGAAAACTATGAAATTCATGTGGTCTAACAAAACGTTTTGATGCAGAGTCTCCTTCTGGAGTGACTTGTGGGTACTCTGTGTTCAAGTGTTATTTCCCCCATTGTGTGCCATCACCAGAGTTTCCCCATGCAAGTGCTAAGTGTCATGCATGCCCTGAAGCCACAGAGACACAGCCCCATGCTGTGTGCCCTGTCATCTAAGTGGGCTCTTGCTGGACTCTGACCCCTGGTCTGAGCCAGTACCTATTTCTTGTCCCAGCCCTGGTGTCTGTCTCTGATAAGCCTTGCTGCCCATGCCCTGGACCCCAACACAGGGCTTCTCTGGATGGTGTTTATATCAAGGGGAGGTGCTACGATTGCCTGGTGATTTGTGATGTATCCAAACCTTGGTCTTTCCAAGACAGGCATGGCTCTGGCCCAAGAGCTGCGTGTTGGAGAAGCCCCCATTGGTTTTCATGTTTTGGAAAAAATTTACACCAAGCCTAACCTCAGCCTAACTTTGTGCCAGCTCAGGGGCTGTATCACTGTTTGAATGTGGTGTAACTTGGTTCCACTCCCTTTTTGGCTCTTTAACCAGCTGATTTCAGCCCTTGTGCTGGCTGGTTTCTCAGCCAGCTGATCTCAGAGATGAGCTGGCACAAGGAGATTGTGATGCGATAAGAGGAGTTTGGCCAGCACCAGTGCCTTACGCCTCATCCTAACCTACTCTTTGAGTTAGGATAGCACTGCCTGTCTGCTCTAAAGAAAGCCAAAATTGCAGAAGTACTTTTTGTCAATTAAATATTGACCAACTGATTCTGCCATTCTGTTTGTTAATGTGGAAAATTGCTTTTAGTAAGCCCAAATGTACAGTTTAATCATTTTACCCCCAAGTGTCATATTGTCGTTTCAACTATCCTCCTCATTACATCTTTATTGTCCTCATCTATAGATAAATCTTTCATCTGATTTGGATTTACTATGGTAACTGCTGAATACAAAATAAAATTTAGGTTTCTATTAGTTTTCCTAACAATCTTGGGAAAGTGGGAATTATCTTGTTTACACAAAAATATTCTGTAATTTTTATTGAACACTTTTAACTCTGTCAATAGCTCTCCATGCTTATTCCATTTACACACAGAGACAGTACTGTACAGTAGTTAGTGCTAGAAGATGCAGGTTCTATTATCTTTTGGGTCATGAAACTGACTGGGTGACCAACAGCGATTTGCTCTCTGTCAGCTTGTCCAACTTGCAGGATTTTTCAGATTTAAAAATCAGGAGGAAGACAACCAATGTAAACTACCCTGAGTTCACAGAAGGAGATGTAGAATATAAATAAAAGCTCTATGCCCAGTGTTATCGATTCCCAAATGTCCTCTTCACAAGGTAAACATTTTAACACATAATATTGCAGATGGTAAGCTACTCATTTTATGCAACTTGCTGAATGTTAGAAGATGTGATCATCTTAATTCAACAACACAGGCTACGTGCTTCTGTTGACAGATTCTGGAATAATCCTTATTACTAACTAGATCGGTTCAGAAAGTAAGCAAATAATTTAAAATGTGGATCTGATCTTTTCATTCCTAAAATTTAGCAGTCTTAAAATTGGAGGAATCGTGACTTTATAGGTTTCCTTCTTTAAAACAAAACTAAACGAGGAGGCAACATCCTGGGAGGATATTCCAGTCAGCCATGAAGAGGAGCCGTTTTCCCTTTATGCAGAATAACCGTTTAGAACATAAACCATTAACAGTGCTTTGAAGGTTTAGTCCTCATCTGTTTATCTTCTGAAGGTTATAAGGTGCACCTCCTCCTCATACTGTTATTTCTATGGTGTTTGTTTAAGTTGTTCTAAAATGTGGATTCTGTTCACAGTCTTTTATCCTGTCCGTGACCCACACCAGCACTTATTAACAGCTGCTTTATGTAGGTCTTAAAACATTCACCAGCTGAAACTGAATTCTGCAGCTGGATGGATGTTCTGAAAGTTCTGTTTTTCCTATGGCATCCTATTGGGAAGTAGATGATTTTTTTCTTCATTTACCCACCTAAATTCAATGATCCTACCACTAACGGTGCACGATTAGCAAACAACTTAAAGCAAGTATACCCTGATTTGGAATATTTGAAGGTTATTTTGAGTGGAGTACAAATCATATAGTGGACAATTTTTGGTAATGTAAACAGTATGATACTCCTGCTTTTATTTAACTAAATGACATACCAAGGTAGTGGTCAAAGAACTAGAAAAAATGGAGGTAATTGCGGTATCAGAGGAAGCAAAACTTAATTTTATAAGGATGACAAATGCTCACTGTTCAGTTTACTAAAGTTTTCCAAAACATTTTTGATGAAGATTGACATAAACTATTGACTTCAGTAATTTCATATGGATATTATTTTCCTTACTTCTGTTGTCTGTGCCTGCAGAAAAGTTGCCAATTTTCTCTGTGTCCCTTTTTTCCTCACTCAAAATCTGTGTAAACACCTTGTCTGTTTTTTTTATCTTTACTAAAATCAATCTATCCATCTTTAATTTTGTGTAACATAAAAAAAAAATGTCCACAAGAATTAGATCCTTATTTATGGAGAATCTACTACAAAATTTATATTTTATTGTATATTAACTAAAATGCTTATTGCCTCTCAGCCAGCTAGGGCGATGCATAACACCAAGAAACAGATGAGAACATCATTGAAAAATAAAGCAAAATGGTTTTAAAAACCAGTTTTAAACACACATAGAGTTTGTTTCCCTGAATTTGGGACCAAAAGTTACATAAACCCCTGCCTGCTGGAATCTGAAAAGGGATTGAGGCAGCCTGATGCCCCTTGGGAAAGCATTTTACAACCAAGGTGCTGCTACTGAGAAAGACTTGTAAACCACATTAAGTTCACAGAAGAAAAAGTAGAATGTAAGTAAAATCTTTATGTCAGGCTTTCAGGTTGGTTACCAATTAAAAGAATCACACAAGGTCTTGAAAGCTTTGCAACCCATCTAAACCCATCTTTTAGTGCACCCTGCCCCAAAATTGGGTCAGCTTGTCTGAGACCTTCCCTAACCTAGTGGCTATTGTAATCCACTGAGAGAGGAGAGAAGCCATGTGGGTAATTAGCAGCTTATAGGTCAAGAGGCTGTGGGATCAGTCAATAGCTGGGAAACTACATATCCCAATTCTGGAATATATAGTTTCCTAAGGCCAAAGAGCTCTCTGGCTGAGAATTATAAATGCCCCTCCCTGAACTGCAAAGCCCAGAATTCCATGGGAGGTTGAAAGTGGAATAATAACACTATAACAGTGTAGGGTGGAAATGGCCCAAGATAGGCAGAGGGATATATTAAAGGAGTAGTCATGGTCCAGTTCCAATGGTTTGGAAAGCAGGGCAGAGTCTCTGAGCTGGCTTGGGCATCTTTCCCACAGAGTGGAAGATAGATGTTGCTTCCAATGGGTAACTGGTGTTTGCTCCCTGCCTTATCTAGGCAGGCTGATTGTTCAGTGAGAACAACTGAGGTTGCATCACCTAAGCTGCAGGTTTGCCATGTCCCTCCCCAAATCTCTCCAGTGTTAGGGTAGAATTCTGACTCGGTGTAGTGGTCTGAGTGTTGGACTACAACCCTGGAGATCAGAGTTCGATTCCCTATTCAGCCGTTTGAGTGGAGGCATCCATAGTGTTTGCTTATAAGACTGCTAAAAAAATTATTTTAATTTGCCTAACTTGTTTAATTTTGGTTGACTCATTGGAAGAGAGTAGTGGTAGCTTACAGGAGATTACTTAATTTATTTTGACTGTGAAACTGGAGTTATCCTAAAGAATTGGCTTGACGTTGACAACCCTGTGACTGCTGAGGAATGCGTTCAGTGTTACAGTGCAAGTCGCTGCTGTGAATCCTTATTGTCTTTGTTCTCCTTTCCTTCCAAGAAACATGAGAACCAGGCTACCTTTTTTGAACGGTGGCCAAAACGTTGCTTTGCGGCTTAAGCAGGGATTTCTTTTATCGCATGAATTTCCTGCAACAGAATCGGTGAGAGATAGCAGAGGGGGGTAATAGATGCAGGAAACGTTTCAGGCCTATTCAGCCAGCAGCCTTTGAAAGCTGTGTAGGAGAGGGGTTAAAAGGAACCTATTAGCAGCGGACAGGAGAGAAAGCAAGGGCCCAACAAGAAGCAGCCAGGGAAGCAAGCTGGTCCTGTTTGTATTTTGGCAGGAGGTCCTGAATGGGAAGCTGTTTGTAGTTAATGTTCTCAATAGCAAGACACAGCCGAGGTCATATTCTAGCTGAGTCAATCGCTGGGGTGTAAATAGCTTTCCTTGCTTTCTTCGGTCTTGGGTCTCGTCTTGTTCCTCTCCTTTTTCCCCAACGCTAGACCTTTGGCAGGCTTTTTCTTTTGCACAGCATTCAAAGGCAAAAGGAAGAGGACTGCTGATTTGTGATGTGGGAGGATTATTCAGATGTTTGAAAGGACTCGGGAAATACAATCCCATCTTGTGCAGTCAGTCTTGGAAGGCCCTGGGTGCCTAGCCCTGGAGAAAGCTGGCTACTTTTTTTTTATTATTTAATTAACAGTGGCGCTATTGTTTAGTAATGTTAGGATTGTGCCAATGTCAGCACAATGATAAAGGCTGTGCATTCTGGATGTCTTCAGAATCTTTGATCTGGCTGAGAATCTTTGCATGTGACCACACGTGCACACTAGCATGTCCCTCCAACTGTCCCAATTTGGAAAGGACAGTCCCACTTATCTGCTGTCATCCCATAAAATGTCTCAGTTTCTCTCTCTTCCTCTCACTTTCCCCCTTTGTCCTCAGCTTATTTCAGTTTGTGAAAACAGAGTTCAAGGTGCAAAAGAATTTGCACTCCATTACTAACTCAGTGGGGTGTGGGGAGAGAGGAGAGGAGGGGGCAGAATCTTACCCATCCCAGGAGGCTCAGGGAAAAGCTAACTGCTGCAACCTCTCTAAGCTTGTCTGTTCTTCATCACTAATAACTTTTGCCATCTTGATTTAGGCTTAAATTATCTGTATCTTACTGGAACCAAATGTAGGTTAGATTAGATTAGAGTCAAAGGCTCTTTGGTGGCAACTGAAGGCAGCGATTGAAGGATTGAACTAGAAAGTGGATTGAAATGCCCGCTGGCGTGTGGCTGGAGGATTCTGGCAGTTGTAGTCAAACGTCATTTGTTCCAAGCTCAATGGGAAATGCTGACACAGTATGCCTGATTGTGATCTCCACAGCCTTAGAAGCCCAAAGGGCTGATAAGCACTTTCAGTGAAAGCATCTTAAGAGCGGATCTCTTGGGATAAGTCTTTGTATTGCAGCTTGGGAAAGGTATGCCTCAATGTTTCTGTTTGTGAAATACGTGTGTGTGTGTGTTCTGAAGACTTACTTTTACTAATTTCATTTTATATCACACTTTCAATTGATATCACACTGGAGAATCAGGTTGCAAAATGCAGAAACGAACACTTTGCAAAGGATCTGATTTGCATATTGGTCTGCGAAGCGGGAAATTGCATAAGCTCAGATCATACTGTGAACGGGATGAATTCCTTCACCATTTCCAGTGTTATTTGGCCCTTGGCCTGTGCTCTATGCCTTGGTAAACCTAAAATCCAAGAAGATCAGTCTCCTTTCCTAGATGAGCTTTTGCAAGCGCAAACTTTGGAATGGGGCAGCCAGCCTGTTTGGCACTGGCAGCCACTTGGGAAATTGATAATGAGCTGGAGGACTGAAGTTAATTCTGCCTGTAATGCATGTCATTGTGGTTTACATCTCATTTTTCCTTCACCTAGCCAATGCTGAAGTACAGATGATGAAACTTTGTTTCTACAGAGTCTGCTCTGACATAGTTGCCCTCACATGTGTAAATACTCTTTAAAAATCAAAACAAACAATTACCATTGTCCTTGCCACCCATGACAAAGGGAAAATCCAGTGCATAGCGGGGGAGTTTAGACCAGATTGTAACCCTTCTGATGCTGGAATGCAGCTCTCATAATCCTGAACCATTGACTATACTGGCTAAGGCTGCTGGGAGTTGCAATCCAAAAACATCTGCAGGGGCACGCAGTTTCTCACTCCTGCTTTAGACTCTTTTTCTGCCACTTTTCTGTGTATCGATTTCACACCTCATCCCACCCTGCAGGTGACAATATACTTTAAGTGCAAGAATGTGACTTGGAAAGATTTTGAAATAATTCTGGGTACTGAGAGATGAAACGGTCGTTTTCAAGATTTTTACAATTAGGTGGGAGGGAATCAAACACTTCCTTGCAAAAGTGGGATTTGCTGGGTTTAGACTTCACATACAAGCATGTCAAGGAAAGGAGGCTTAATGTGCGTTTTGCCTGCTTTTTTCTGGTGAACACTAGTAACCACAAGAGCATAGGTCTGATCAAGCAAGGCTCTCCCTAGCTAGCCTGGCCTTCTGTTACCTACAGAGGATCTTGCCCTAAATATGTTGTCTGTGTTTCTTACACACACACACACACACACACACACACACACTCATCTAATGGTTTCTTTACTTCACAAATTAGGTTGAAAGGAGCATAGTGTTTCATTTAGTACTAGTGTTATAGCTCACTGATGGAGTGCCAGCTTTGCAGACGGTCTTAAATTCAGTCTCAGCACATCCAAGTTTGTGTGTGCATGTGCGCACGTGTGTGTGCATAGCTTCTATTCCATTTGTCTCCCAGCAGGGATCCAAGGCTACGCTCAAATTCCTGCCTGAAAGAAAACCTGGGGAACTGCTGTCCATCAGTATTGGAATGAATGAAACAGGTGTCAATTTTCTTCTTAAGGATATCTTCTTATGTCTTGCAGCCTCTTGCTGTTGTTGCGTGTCTTCAAGTTATTTGCAACATATGGCAAGCCAAAGAGAGACCTATTGTGGGGTTTTCTGGGGCTGAGAGTATGTGACACACCCCAGGTCACCCAGTGAGTTTCTTTGGCTGAGCTGGAAATTGAACTGTGGTCTCCAGGCTTGTAGTCCAGTGGTCAAACACTACACCACATTGTCTCAGACTCTTAGTAGTGGGATATAATTTGGGCCTAGGTATGGCTTCACCTCCTCCTTCTTCTTTATTCCATGACAACAGCCCCTCTGTGCAAGAGAGCAGAAGCCATTGCTGAAAGTAACAGGCAGACCGAGCGTATTTGTCAAGGCATTTGTCAGGGAATGTCTGAGCATGTACCATTTTTCTTCTTTTCCCCTAATACAACTTGTTCTTTTTATGATCCTTTTGCTGGAAGCTGCCTGAGAGCCAAAGTATGAAATATAACAACATTTGCATTGCTTCATGAAAGCACCAAATTGAGATGCATTGCCACCCCTGCCAGAAAGCCTGCTAACATTTTTCACATTCTCACTTTAGAGAGAGGCAAAAAAGCCCCAACGTGTGTCTGTGTGTGAGGAGTGGAAGACAGAGCCTGCCACAAGTTGCTAAAAATACTGTTTGCCAAATGGTTGGAAACAAAGCAAACGCTTTGAAACAAAAGGAAAAAAATTTCTGCAAAGATGGTGAAGCTTGTTGACAAAATGCCAGTTGTCTTGGTGGGTGCAAGATGGGGATGGGCAGTTGATCAAATAGGCTGGTGGAATACCATATTTGATTTCCCACTGCAACTATGAGCAAGTGACACTTACTTATGCAGAACAGAGAAAATTCAGGGATATTTTTAGAAAATGTCACTTTTGACCACAAAGATGTTAGGGGTTGCTGCTAAGCTTTAAGTAGCCCTTGTGAACGTTCAGTGGTTTGATTCCCAGCTCAGCCAAGAGGTGACATGATAGCCGTGTTTAAATAGTTGAAAGGATATCATGTGGAAGATGGAGCAAGCCTGTTTTCTGCTGCTCCTGAGACTAGGACACGGAGCAATGGATTCAAACCACAGGGAAATTAGGAAGAGGCTCCTCATAGTTCGAGCTGTTTGACAGTGGAATATGCTGCCTTGAAGTGTGGTGGAGTCTCCTTTTTTAAAAAAAAGTTTTTAAAACAGAGGCTGGATGACTTCGGGAGAGTTTGTGTATTTCTGCATGGTTGGAGATTGGACTCAGTGACCGGTGTGGTCTCTTCCAATTCAATGATTCTATGAGGGATGATGGGAGCTGCAGACCCACAATATTTGGCTACAGTTTACCCATCCCTGCCTCATTTTTACTGTAGACGTGTGAGGTTCCTTAGCCTAGAACCGAGTTTGGACAAGATACCTTAGACTATAACTCCCAGAATCCCCCAGCCGTGATGGTTACTTAATAGATTGCAACAACTTTGTAAAACAGAGTAAAACAGAGCCATTTCTGCACTGCACTGCAGTAGTGCTGTTATTCCACATCCTCTGCAATCCTGGAATTTGCAGTTTAGGGAGGGGCATTTAGCATTCTCAACCAGAGAGCTCTTTGGCCTCAGTAAACTACAAACCCCGGAATTCTACAGCATGCGGAAAGTGGAATAGTAGCACCATAACAGGGTAGTGTGGAAATGGCCAAAATCAGAGTCTCTGGAAGGAAGCAGAGGGACTGCACCTGGCCTGATCCCAGGGCTCTGGCCTCAGCTGCTGCCCTTGATCAAAGGCTCTGCTCAGGTGGGTCTAACGAGGAGGCCCTCAAGGGAAGAACTCTCTGAAAGGCTGGGCAAAAAGGAGGGAAAAGCAAAGCTGCAAGAAGCTCCTGCAGACCCCAGGAGGAGGAGGAGGAGGAGGAGGAAGAGCGGGGAAGGGAGGGTCTCCTCTAGGAAAGGCGCGAGTACCCAGGGGGCTGAGGCGTCTCTTGCCCGCCTCGGAGGAAGAGTTGGGAGTCCAGGGGAGGCTGAGGGCAAGCCCTGCCGCCCTCAGAAGGACATACCAAGGAGCCAGTGGAGCTGAAGGAGCTGAAGGGACATTCTTGGCCCTGACCTGCGGGGGCTTCCGCGGCCTCCTTGAGGCTCTAGCACTGCCTGCCCATCCCAGCTTAGGCTTCTCAGCCTAGTGGGCTCCTGCTGGGGCTTTTATCCAGAAGGTGCTTCCGGGGACCTCTGCGGCAGTCCTTTTACTTGGCAGAAGGAGCGTTGGACTGAAATAAAAGCCCTTTATTCCTCCCGGAGAGGCTCTGGGCATGTCTGCGAGGTTGTGCAAGTGGGGGCGTTTGATGTATCTCTTCCCAGAGAGGGTACAAACCCCCCAACAGTGTCATACAAGGCGGGCATTTATTGCCAGTCAAAGCGGTGGAAGCACTGGAAAGGTACAGTACGGCTTTTCAGCTCTCATTTCAGCACCTGGGAACCGTGCCTCATGGCACAGCATCTCCGATTCAACCAGGCGCACCTCTTCATATTTCCAATAGAATTACAAATATTTAGAAATATTTAGGATGTCTTACAGGCGGAAATCCTTTGCGTCCTACCAACAGTTGCCAAACATTTTGACAGCTGTGCTTGGAACAAAGCATTGCTTGAGCTCTCCATGGAATTGCAGATGACTCCTGTGGGCTGAAATATTGCTTTGTCCGAGCACCTTTTGGATGGCAATAATTTGAACTTGAGTAGGATTAGTATTTTTTTTAACTCTGTAGGTAAAAAAATGAGCTTTTTGGCAGCTCTGACTTAACTAATAGTTTCACTTCCAGTAGCAGCACTGTCTCACGTACGACTGATGAGAGGGAGAGAGGGAGTGTTAAGTGTCATTTAGACCCATGTATAATATTTTTTAGCACCTGGTGAAAAGAAACCCACAACCTTTATATATAAATTGGTCAGCTCAGGCTGATAATGGGGAATTCTCAGCATCAATTCGATAAACCATCTGCAGAATAAGAAGCATGTAGGTGGGGCATGTTCAAATGCTAAGGTAAAGTAAGGTCTGTCGGATCCAGATAGGTTTGAACTCCTGTTGATAGAAACACTGCCCCCAGGTGATGCCTGTGTGCGTGCTGCAGAAAAATCTTAATCTGGGGGATAAAAGGCAAGAATAGTTAGGGTGATCATGGGCTCAAATGATCCTGGTTTGGATTCCCTTTTCTTGCATGTATGGTTTGATCTGTCCAGGCGCTAGGAGCATCTCTGAGTGTGAAGCCCTACCTCTGGAAGGGGTATAGAAATGCCAGTGGGAAAATACCAGTTCATACTGAAAACTGTTGAAAAAGACCAGTTTATACTGTGAGATGGATTGAAACATATAGAAAGAGTATGTGTCCAAGGATAAGGGTCCTGACATATATATAGAACCTCCAATGAATACTGTGAAACAGGCTGTGTTTTGTTCATGGCTGAGGTCTGACAGGTTTGTTTGTTTTTATTTAAAAAAAATCTCATTGCGAGACAGGAATGAATGAAATCTGCCTGAGCTGAAGCCTTGTTTTGTTTTCTTTCTGTCATGCTGGATTGCCAGACAAGTCAGCGTGAGAGACAGGATTTTCTCGGAGGTGGTGCCGCAGCTTTAAAAACACCCTCTTGATAAAGGTGTATCAAGTGTCCACTTTGCAGGGTGTGGTGTTGAGACAGTGCTCTCTATCATTTTCAATTTTGACAGCCTTTCACGTTGTAGCAGCTGTGACTTGCTTAAATCTATTTTTATGTTGGGCTACTTTTACCATTTGTTGCATTGTTTTAAATTTCTGTTTATGACATTTGCATCAGCCTTTCTGCAAAAAACAAACAATCCTGTATTTAATCTTTTTAGCTGAGGGTTGGGCATCATCAGCATACTTGGTACACTGAATTCCAAAACTCTGGATAACGTCTCCCAGCATAGTATGAATGCTATAAATAAACATTAGTTCTGTATTGATGGTATTATTAATTAATTTCCTACTACCTCATAAGAGCATGAGTCAGGCCAGTGAAGTTGTGGCAAACATGCTACTGCACAACTGCTTCTTGGTAAGGTTATCGAGTTACAAGTTGTTGTTGTCGTTTTCCATGGCTGAGTAGGGTTTCACACCCTGGTCTCCAGAGTCCTAGCCTGACACCCAAACTGCTACACCACACTGGCTGTCTTAGTTCCAAGTACTTTCAATGAAATTGCTGTTCCAAAAGTTCCTGACTTCATTCCAAAGTTCATTTCCTACTTTGTCAGGAAATTGTTTTGCCGCCTTATTGCCTGAGCTGCAAAATAATCCAAAGAAGAGAAAAAGCTGGCTGAAACCTTTCTTTGGCAGTGCTTAAGTTGACAGCACTGCGGGTAGGCATGGAATGTTTTGAAGAGATCTTACTGTTATCTGGCTGGAATACTCCTGCTTCTTATTTCCAATGAAAGGGTGAGTGATGAAATGCAACTATTGCCACAAAAGCACATTTAAATGACCATTGGTACATTCCTCAGAAAGTTTCCTGTGATAAAGTGTTTGAAGGAAATCACTGAAGTTAGAGTAAGCAATACCCATAAGATAAAATCTACTTCATGTTTTTTTCTATGCTGATCATGGTTGCTCTAGGTCTGTGGGATCTGCTTCAGTTTGTAGCAGTGATGGAAGAGGCTGTATGCTGCCTCCAAAGCCTTTTGATTGCCAACAGATAACTTAGGGTTATCTCCAGCTAGGTTCATGATATACACCCGTTATTCATGACTCTACTTTGGCATTCTGTTTTTTGGACTGCTGCTTTCACTACCCCCTCTGCTTTTTGCTTTGTTCATAATCTTGCATTGCTTGCAAGATGGGCTCAGGCTAAAAAGCCCATTCAACTGTGAAGCTCTGCAGCTGAACATGCGCAACGCTCCCTTCTTCCTGCTGTCTATTTATGTCAGCCTGGCCTACTTCACAGAATTGTTGGAGGGATAAAGTATGGAGCAGAGGAAACTCTTCTTTGGAAGAGAGGCACAGTGCAAATATAGTAATAAATCAAAGATAAGTAGTTGGCCAGGCTAAGTGGAATTAGGTCCTACAGGAAGAAATAGAAAGTAACTGTTTCTTCACAGCCACGTGATTTCCCAGTAGGGATCACTATCTAGGACTGTGGCTTACTCTAGTGAACCTGGCATACCTGCAGTTTCTCTTGGCAGAACACTAAATAAAGATCCAATGCTTGTTCCACATGGTGCCAAATTTTAGTTTTCCAGCACCTGTAGGTCTGGAATTAGATCCTAATTTTATAATGTAAGAGCTCGCCTGGATCTGATCTTGCATTCATTTAGCTGAGCATCATGGTTCCTGTAGTGGCCAGCCAGGTATCTCCAGGAACCCCCAAGCAGGGTGTGGTGGCAGCAGCCCGCTTTCCCCACTGCTAGTTGCAAATCCCTTGGCATAGCCAGGAGTGTACTAAGAAGAGGGAGGGAGAATTTTTCTTGCTTGCTGGTGCATTTGCAGTCTTGTGTCCCAAGCTATCTAGGCTTGGCAGCATACACTGTAAGCAGACAAGTTACAACCTCTTAATTCTATTCTGTCTGTGTCATTGAGCCGTGACATCTCATCTCATCCTGTTATATGGAGACTTAAGAAAAGATAGAGGCATCTGAGTGCTGCCAGGCACTTGCAAGAGCCTGAAGTGAAACTGTTTTGCCATGGATATGCTTTATTCTATCTCCTCTGGGCAGTATTCAGAGTTTCTTAGTTCCCCTTGGTTTGTGTGTGTGCATGCATATCTTTCTTGTTATTTTGTTAATATAGTGGTGGCTGGGGGATTCTTCAAGCTATTGTTCAAAGAAGTTGCTTTTCAGACCCTATCCTGACTCTCTGATTCCCAATGCTTCCATTGGTAGCAAAGCAGGGAAGGAAAGCCATACTGGATCAGACTAAAGCCCTACTGAAATTAATTTTTAATGGTGGCTAGCTAGTTGTCCCTGGGCATTTGTGCTAGCCCAAGACCTACTTGTACCTAGAGCAGATCAACAAACGCTCCCCACCTTCTCCTACCTGCCCCACTGCCATGGATGGGAACACTGACCAGTATTTATTTCATGCTTTTTCTTCTCCTTTTTTGTTTGCCATATCAGCAATGGTGACACAGTTTTTCCTACAGGCTCTTTCTAGACATGCTGTCAACTCAAAGTTCCTTACTTTGAGGAAGGGGCCCAATTTGACTCATGGTTTTCTGATGTGTGAGGCCTCAGAGATACCTGTAGGAAGAGCACTGCTATTGCTACTTTGCTAAGGCAGAAAGCAGTTTAAAGTCCAGCAGTTCACTCTGTAATAGTATTTGTAACGAGGTAGAGGCAGGACTGGCACTGTCCAAAGCCATCTTTCTCACAGGCCTCTCTCTGAGGAAGGATCCCATGTTGAGATGTCGCATGTAGGGTCTTTTCCATTCCTCAGAACAAGGCACAGCTTTCCTGGAACAAAATGTCATTAGAGAGCCCTATACAGACTTCCCCCACATATCTGACAGGTTAGGGACTGGAGCACTGTCTGAAAACAAAATTGACTGAAAAGCAGAACCCATGTGCTATACTGTAGGGAGGCTCACTTGGGACCAACTGCGCATGTGCTGTTTGCAGAGTCTCTCAGATGGCTTAGTGCCTTTCCTCCCTCTCTCAGCTCGCTTTGTAAACAGTGCACATGTACGAGTGGTCCCAAGCCAACCTTCATAGGGAAGAAAAACTGATCAAAGAGCAAGAACCCCTGTCAAATTAATTAATGGAACTTGTCTTTCATTTGGAAGCATCAAAAGAGTGAGTTGTCAGATAACTGGGAGCCAAAAGGTGGGGACTTCCTGCAGTAGCAACATGCTGAGGTGGAAAATAGTACTTAAAAGTTGAAATTTTTAAACAGAATTTGTGTCTCAGATGTTCTCAAATAATTCCTCAGAGTGAGATGTTGGGGTGGCAAGTAGTGTTGAGGGAAGACTTTGCAAACCGGCTGCCTGAGAAAAGCAGTTCATATTGGCTCACAGTATCAATGGCTATCATGAAGGCAACAACACTCCCCTGCTCTCTGTTTGTGTCCATCTATTGATGTTCGGTGCAGCTTCTACTTGGCATCAGTGGCTAGTAGCCGTTGATAGAATGGTGCTACAAAAATCTTCTCAAATGATACCTTGGCAGAGAGAAACGTAGTGAAGAAGGCTCACACAGGTCTCACAAATATAAACAGAGTCTTTTTTAAAATCATTTGGTCCCTTAAGTGAGAATATTGCCATGTGTTTAAAGCCAGAGGTCAGGAACCTCATGCTCTGGGCTGAATCTGGTGCTCGCTGGATCCCAGTTGCCTCTAGGCTTCCTCAGAGGTCTTGTGTATTTGCCTCCAGCCCTGCCACCATCTTTGAAGACTTCTGTGAAACTGAATTGGGCACTCAGGTTGAAAAAGCTTCCTCACCCTAAGCATGAAGAACAGTAATCAAATTGTCAGCACAAAAGGTGCGAAAACAGATGTGTTTGGTTTGCTCTCTTGATACTAACTTTGGTGAGTGATGAAGAGCACCATCAACCTTTCAAAATCAGTAGAAAGTGGGATTCAAACAGCCTGGGGGAAAAAAGTATCAGTTGGAAGCAAAGAGAGCTGAACTTTAATCAGTCATCAGGCAATTTTCTCGTGCAGTTTCCAGTCCATGCTTCTCAAAGTAAACACCAGCTACATTTCTGGCAGTAACCACAGAGGCTGGGAGTTCCTAGCAGTGGTCTAATCTAATCTATATTAATCTCTCTCTGTTTTCGTTGTGGTTGAACTACTTTTTCATATTTGGCTGAACGTTCTTCTTATAGTTACCAATGCTTGAAAATGTATCGTATTTCTTTGTAAATATCATTTTGCCAGAGTTTCTGTGACTGATCTGGGACATGTAACTTGCTCTTCCAGAAATGTGATGAGTGAATGAATGTGGGCATATATGAAGGCACCCTCTCCCTACCGTCAAAGACATTCTTTTAGGAAAAATCCCATAGTCTTCCAAACAGTTTTCATGGTTAGAATAGGGAATATGTAGCCAACCAGGAACAGGAATAAGTTATAGAAAATCATAAACCAGCGTAGAATAAAGGTTTGCAAAAGCATGTAAATGTAGCTTGCCAAAGTCTGGAAGCTGCAGAATCAGATTTCTACTTAGCAGTTCTTAACTTGGATTCCATGGACCCCTGGGGGGCTGCAGTGTCCTCACCGGGAGGGGGGTGAGTCTGTGAAAGTTTGAAGAAATGTTATGAGATTTTACAGTTAAAACAGAATGAATGGAAGTTAGGCAGACAGACACATTGATCTCAAAGAGCAGGAGTCTTTTGCCAGTGGCAGACATCCTTTGTACAAATGTTCGTTACAATATCTCAAACTGTTTAAAAAGTTATAAAACTACTCAAGAGCAAAAAATGTACTCAACGCTTGCTACATCTGCACGCAGTGAGAACATGCAAGTGAATGACACTGATGGCAGAGGGAAAGTTTATGACATTTCTTGCCATCACACATACAGCCAGAAGCCACCTTGAGTTAAGTCTTGTTGGTTCAACAAAAGATATTTAAAGGAGTTCTGTGGGAAAGGAAAGATTAAACTACTGGTTTGGATATTATTTCAAAGTTTGGTTAATCCCAGAACACATATCCACCAATCTGGATTTCTGTGTTCCCTACCCTTTTCTCTTCTCCTTCCAAATTATTTTTCATGGATTTTCTGGTTTTAGACAGTTGATCACATTAGGCCAGGCTGAAGACCGATGGACTAAAATAGAGATAGAGAAGGTGTGTTCCTCCAGGTGCAGTTGGATTGCAGTTCCTGCTGTCCCTGAGCATAACTTATGCTCCTTGGAATCCAGGAGGACAGAGTTTCAGATTTTGCTTTAAGTCTTCTTATCTGTTTCTTAGGCAAACGGTTGCCTGGTTTTTAATTTCTAACCTTGTTGCTGTCATTTAGTCATTGGGCTAAGAATATTCATTTTTCCTGAGATTTTAACTAATGCACCACTGGCTCTTATGGTTGGCAGTTTTACACTATGCTGTTTTCCCCCCAACTTGTTTTAATTTGGTTTTGTTTATTTCTGTTAATCTATGGTAAACCACCTGTCTGAGTGTCTTTAACAAGCTTTAGCATGTACACCAGCCCCAAGAACATCTGGAACAGTTAACCGTGTACTCATTACCTTTAAGTAGACTTTTGCAATACAGTTTATCTGGGTCTGTCTCTGAGACTTTACTGGAAGCTATGGGTGGAGAAAATGTGACCACTTGGATACCAGAAGGAGCCTGGTAATCTGAAAGCATAATGCCAGTGTTATGCAGCTGTGCTGGCTGCTAATTATTTCAGGAACTACCTTCAGCAATATAATCCTGCCCAAATACTAAAAATTGACTTCAGTGGTCTATCGAGTGTCCACCGTTAAGACTGGTTAGGTTGGGATGCACAAAAAAGATATGGTGGCCCTAAAACTGTGGGACTCCTTTCTGGGGAACCTGTGCAGAAAGCTTCCTCTTCAGTTCTCCTTTAACTGATTATCATTACTAGTGTGTTTCAGAGGCATTTCTCAATGTAGACTGTATACTTGCTAATGCAGCAATTCCATCTTTGATTCTTCCTTTGCCCCTGTTGGTAAATTGTTTTGTAAGAGAGCATAACCCTTAAATCAACTGAAATGCTTTAATGAAGAAGAAAGTTGGTTCTTAAATTAGTTCCTGTTTTTTTAAAAAAAATTGTGTGAAAATTTGCATTTGAATATATTTTACAATACATTTTTCACTCGACACTCATGCTTAGAAATATATTTTGATGTGTTTTCTGAACTGAGAACTGCACTAGAATATTTAAGAGCTGTGTGATCCACTGGACAGCTAAGTTCCTATCTAGACATTAGTTCCAGATGTACAGGTTGGTTCAGCTTGTAGTCAGATTGAATTCACAAAGATCAGATTCCTTAAGCATCTTACCCACCAGCAGGTATTTCACTTAAAAGACTCTTTTTTTGTCCAGATAATCATTACTGGGGCCTTAAGTTCATACAAGTTGTTTCTCTCAGCATGTGAGTCAAATGCTGGTGTCCTGGTTAAGATGGTTGCCCAGGTTTCAAGAAGGGAAATGAGGAGCCTGTGTACAGTACGATACAGTAGTCCCTCCACATTTGTGGGTTTAACTTTCTCAGGTTTGATTATTTGTGAATTTCTCCAACCTTTGCCTCCCTCCTTAGGTACTTCTTTTCCAAGGGAACCTTCCCTCTTGGCAGCTCCAATCAGGTCATGTGGCCCTTTAACAACCTGCCGCTGATCCTCCTCCTCCTCCATCAGCCACTGCCTGGCCTCATTTCTTAGCCCCACAAACCCTCTCCTGATGCCCCTCACTCACCCAAGGAAGAAGATGGACAGGAGAGAGGAACTATAGGGTCACCATGCCAACCCATCCTTCCCTCTCTTTTCCCTGACCTCATTTGAATCCTGGTTGCCCACTTCCCACAGGGACACACACATGTATGTTGATGTTTGCAGTTTTTCCACTTTTGTGGGGATCCTGTGCCCCAACCCTTGCAAATGTGGAGAGCTGATTGTGCATGGTCTCCGACAGGATTCCAGTCATGGCACATCACTCACAACTTTGGTTCATTATTGTATATTTAACAGAATGACTAAGATCAAGATAAATATCTGCTTGCAGAATGTAGATGGGTCCATTTCTTTAATTGGTTTAAAGAGAGAACTGCTGATATGAATGCCTGCTTTTTGATAGCTTTTAGAAGTATAATTATTAAAACTAATCATGTCTTTGGATGCTATTGCTGCTAAAAAAACAAACAAACAAACAAACAAACAAACCTTCTGTTGGAATGTTTTGATGGTGGTAACAAAAGGGGATATTTAAAAGTGCCTCCCCTGCCAGTGTTGCATATGCTATATTTATGACTGATGTGTCTTTGTTAGCAAGCCAGCAAATGCCTTTATGAGCAAAGACACATGAGCAACAGAGAGCTTACAGACTGAGATGTCTCCGATAGGACGGCTCTATTTGCCATAATTGTAAGGGTACATTTCTGAATCCCTGCCACACATTTTCTAATCAGCTATCTATTTTAAGTGGATTAGATAAATCCATGGAGAATTGGTCTATCAGTGGTTATTAATCGCTATGGTGGCTATATGTAGTTTAACAGTGGACCTGTCTGATCGGAGAGATAGAGCACAACTCCCTTCCCCCGGGTGAAGATGTGCCCCTGGTAAACTGACAGTTCCTTTTGTAGTCTTCTTGACATTTTGTATATCATTTTCACAACCTTGTAAAGAAAAGGGGGGAAAATCTCAGTGTGTCAAATACAAATTAAAAAGGAATCCTCTTCCCATTTCTTCTTCACACTCATTTGTTTGATCCTGAGATTTGGAAGATGAGCAGAAATCTCGAGCTATTTAAAAGGATTAGAACTGGATTGTGGGGTTTTTAGCAGTGGAATTAGCTGGCTGAAATTATTTTTTTGAGTACACAGGTCGCAAAAGCAAATGGATGGTATTTAGCTCAGTCACCATCCCACCCACCCCCATCTCAAGCTAAGACACTGTTTCCTTTGTTGATTAGTGTGTCTTCAGAGGCTCTGTAGCTCTCGAGTGCTGAGCTGCTCTTGCGTGTGATTTCTGCCAATTTAGCTGCCTGTTTGTCAGTGGTGACTTGTTCCCACAGAATCTGGTAGGATGGAAGGCAGGGTCACCAGAGGCAAAGCTGAGTAGATCAAATTTTCTAATTCTATCCATCATGCCATCTTGTCTTGAGCCCTGGGGATCCCTACAGCTGTGTGTGTGTGTGTTAGCAGTTGGAGAAGGCTGAAGGTATGCTTAGGAAAGAGTGTACATGGAGCCAAAGAGATGTAGTACACGAAGGGGGCAGTCTGCTGAAACTGCCTAGGATGGAAAGCTCTTTGTTGGAGGGCTGATTATATGATGCAAAAACCACTGTGGTACAGTACTCCCCTAAGACTATAGAAGTTCACACATTGTGTGCCTGTGTGTATGTGTGCCTGTGTATGATATGCAAGCATCTATATCAAAACAGTGCATTTGCATTGAATTGTCAGGAAGGGGTTTTTGTTTGCTTGCCTGTAAAATGTAAAAATATATAAAGCATATTTGGTCCTAACCATGGCTGTGCTCCCTAATAACTGGAAGTCCAGTTTATCGCTCCCTCAGTAACCGAGAGAGTTGGATTTCACCATGTGCGTTCCATACATTTCCAGCTTTAAGAATGAAGAGACTTGATTTGAGGAAAGGAAAAGAAGGAACACCCAGGATACTGAATGATGGACCTCAATCTTTGTGCTTCTGGAGTGGGGGCGGGCAGGGGGGAAAGAAGCATGATGGCAGAATACTCACTATCCTGATTTGTCTTGCCTTGACTAATTCTTGACAAGTTCATAACCAGCAGCTATGCCATATGGAGCTGTGTCTTCATTATATCTGAAGATGATTCTTAACACAGAGGTTGACAGCATCTGCTAAGAGAATTTCTTTTTAATATCTAGTTATTTTTCACTAGATCTTGTGTCTTACATTTCTCTGGAGACACTCAAGGCAATTGAAAGACTGAATGTAATTGCTCTCAGTCTAAGAGAGATACAGAATGAAAAAGAGATGTGGGGGTAACTTAAAGGGAAAAGTACATACCACTTATGTAATGAAGAGGAGCATGGGCTTCTTCTGGAGGCAGATCTGAGAGGAGAGGAACCGGGTCACTTTTGGTTCCAGTGAGGCTGACAGAAAGGAATGTGGTCTTTTGTTTCTTAAACAAGTGGCTACATAAACTGCTTACTCCAATGCAAAAGGAAATAGTCAAGGACAATAACCCTATCACACTCTTTTGGTAAAAAGCTTTCCAACATTATCACCAGAAAAACCCTGATAGTCTCCTGGAAATGGCATAGAACAGTGGTTCTTAACCTTTTCTTTACTGGGGACCCACTGTAAATCTAATTTGTTGCCAGGGTCCCCCAAGACTATTCATTTAAATATCCAAATATTTATTTCTTTGTTAAAAGCTTCTGGAGACTAGAATTCAAATCCCCACTTAGACACTGGGTGACTTTGGGCACATCCCTGTCGCTGCTGCAGTTGTTGGTATCCTGCAGCAGGGCTTCATGGGCGCCCTGTGAGGGGTCCACGGACCCCCCAGGAGTCCTTAGACCTCAGGTTAAGAAGCACTGGCATAGAACAAGATGTTATGCAAGGGCTCTCAATGAGGTGTTTTTGAACACATTGTACTTTCTCCCCACACTCTTGCTCCATGTCAATGCTAGCTTTCTGTTCACTGTCAAGTACAGTTGGCCCTCCACATTTGTGGGTTAGACTTTCATGGCTTTGATTATTTGCAAGTTTCCCCAACCCCACCTCCCACCTCAGGCACTTCTTTTCCAAGGGAAACTTCACTCTTGGCAGCTTGCATCAGGCCATGCAGCCCTTTAAAAACCTGCCTCTGATCCACCCTCTCCTCTTCCACCAGCTGCTGCCTGGCCAGCTAAGGCTGACTCACAGCCTGATTTCTCAATACCACAAACCCTCTCCTGATGCCCCCCTGCACACATAAGGAGGGGATGGGCAAGAGAGGAGAAGTCTGTGGTCGCTGTGCTGGCCCATCCCCTTTCCCTCTCCTTTCCCTGACCTGGTTAAGACCTTGAGTGCCTGCTTTCCCCACCATGTCTTGGCCCTCTTCCTGCAGACATACACAAACATTTTGATATTTGCATTTCTTCCATTTTTGCAGGGGTCCTGCTCCCTGACCCTAGCAAATGGGCTGGCAGTACTTATTTGTTGGTCTAGCTTCCTTTTGTGTGCAAGTATCCATAGTTGGTTATCTGTTGTGTCCTCATCTCCTAAAGTACTGTGCAGAGGAAGGTAGTCAGAACAAAGCAGCAACTCTTCCTACTTCTCAAATGAGAGAAATAAGACTTCTACTTAATAAATCCAGTGTTGTTTAGTGAGAGTTTTCTTCCAGGAGTAACTGAAATCCAGACAGAGATAGCCTCCTTGGAGAATAGGACATCTTCAAGGCTCTTACTCTCCCTGAAGTTCCATTGCCTAGCCTTTTCCAAGATTTCAGAATCCAGGGCTCAGAGTGCACAGTTTGATGCTAAATTGAGCCCGTTGGCCATGACAGTTGCAGCCTTACTGGGGCTCAGGAGCTTGACCTCCTGATGGAAAAAGCTGGACTGAGTTTACCCATCTCTGAGTGGAGACTGAATTCCTGATATGTATGTCCTAATGTTCCTTAAGGAGTAAAAACCCTGTGAGAGGATCGCCATGAGCCAGAAATGATTTAAAGGCACACAAGGACAAACCAATGTTCCTTGCTATGTTGTTACCAGTGTTTGCTTTTTGCCAACAAGTGTAAAATTGATGTCAGTACTTCACAGCTCAGTTAATGCTTTTTGTATTGACTTGGAGCTGTCTGTATTTGACTATGCAGTTCGTGTCGTGCCTGAAACAGATGACTTACCTTGATGTGATGGCATTTACTGAAGCAAACAAAAGGAGTGTATAGACTTAGTAAAAATAAAAGTGCCTTTTCCTGACATCTTTTGGGATGTGTGGGGGGGTGTGTGAGAGAAGTGGCAAATGTTCAGAAGTGGCAGCATATTTGGAGCCTGTATTTGGTTCTTGCCAAATTTAGAAGCTTTTTTTTTTTTTTAAACCCAAGGTTTTCTTTCCACCCTTTTGCCTTGTAAGCTTTTTTTTTTTTTAATTTTTTGGTCTTATAGCAGGGTTGTGTTTCTTGGCTCTTAAACAGCTATAAGTTCCACTTGCTTGTTCCCAGCTATTGCCTGTCTCCCAGAACAGAAGCCCAGAAGTGCTGAGAAATCTGTGGTATTGTTGGCAAGAATATTGAGAAGGATGAAGGCATTTCCTTTTCCTCCGCCAAAACAAAGCCTTGAAAGAAGCTGTCAGTTGAAAAAAAATGTTTCAGCTTTGCACCCATCAGTTCTGGTTATGAAATCCCCAGTGGGATTGGTACTAGCCAGTTGTCTGGCCTCCCATTTGCATAGCCTGCAGGAGTCACAGGGATCGTTCTGCTCAGCTGCAATAGACAGTTGGAGAGCAAGGCCCCTTCCATCAGCTTGCTTGCAGACTCTCTTCTATTTCACTTTTAAGACTGGATTCATCTTCAAATTGTTCTTCCTTGAGGGAATCTGTCAACATTTTGTCTCTTTTATATAGTTCCTTAGCGTACTGCTTGCATCAATTTCTGGTTTTGTTCTGAGCATATAAAGTATATCCTTCTGGGTCATATAGTATCCCTATTCTTGGTTTGAATTTCCCTTTAATTTCGCAAATCTTGTGGAAGAGGTCTCTTGTTCTACCTCTGTGATGTCTTGTTCTGTTTCTTTGTGCCAATTATTATAATAGTTCTCCTAGTCCAAATCCTCAAGTTGTTGAAGAGTTGTGGTCAGGATTCTGACCTTTCCATCACCTTTTACTTTTGCTTCTTATCTGTTCTTAACCATTTGAGGAGTTTCATATGTTATCCAATGAGGCTTTTCTTTCTTTTTGGCTACAGATATTGTCTATTGCATTCCTCCTTGATAGTGTGTCTGGTTTTGGTCCAAAGTTCTTCTGGTTCCTGTTAGTTAGGCCTAATAGTGCAAATCAGTTCTTCGCATGGTCCTCCAATTCTACAGGGATGTTCTTTAGGTTGTATTTTGGCACAATGATTGATTTGATGTACTACTTTATCTTTATTCTGATTTTAGATATTAGCAGTTCATGGTCTGTGCCATAATCTGTTCCTAGTCTTACGGCCAGATGTGAGGTTTCTACTCTTTAACCCACCAAATGTGAAGAGTTCCATGGTATTCACTACAAACACCATGAGTAAGGTGTTCCCACATATGGAGAATGTAAGGAGATCTGAGCCAGGCCCACAAAGCTTCTACTAGCCAAGGAGAAGGTGAGGTCAGAAAGCACAGTTGTATCTTTTGATATCACCCAGCTTGTTGACATTGAGTCAGAGAAGTGGAGATCAATCCCAGCAGACAAAATTGGTTCCTCACTACCAATTTGTAGCAAGTTACTTCCCAATTCTGCTTGTCGGCACCCCCCTGCTTAGTGCAGGAAATCCAGAACTAGCACATAACCAACAGAAGGCTGTTCAGTGTCTCTGGAACATTGTGCATTAATGGAGAGCTCAGCACCCTCTATATAATTTGTTTGTTCTATCATCAGTCTGCTTTAAGGATTTTCTCCTAATGTTCATCCCAAACCTACTGTCTTGTAGCTTAAGCTCAATACAGTTAGCCAAAGCTCTTTTTGACTACAGCTCCCAAAATTCACTGGGCATGCTGACTGGGAGATTCTGGGAGTTCAATATCTGGGTATATGACAAGGATTCAGGAAAAACAGTTGGAGAGTCTCACATTCTCCTTTCAGTTCCCAGGAGTCCTGAAACAGCAGCAGATAGGCCTTCTCACTAGCCCACAAGTACATAGCACTACCACACTCCAGAGTCTGTGTTGAAGCTCACTGGGCATAGCCCAAGGAATCTTATTTAAATATGCATAGCATCTTGCTTTGTGTGGGATTTTACACTTCTAATTAGTGGACCTGTGTCTCTAGACCTTCTGAAGAGTCATCCATCAAACTTGTCTTTGAAGGCCAAGTTCCCAACTCTTATCAACTGTCCTTGGACATCTCCCCAAGTGCAGATATTTGTACCAACTGAAGCCTTAGAAGACAAGGATTCCTCCCTAATTTCTCAGGCTGGTACCATCCCAGTAACTAACCATGTTTGCCAAACATGTGGGAAGTTCAACTTGGTAGCTTCTTGGGCATGGGTGAAGATTAAGCACACCACCTAGTTCCTCATTACAATAGTGTTTGGGGCCCTTTCCTATACAGCTACTAGTGGAAAATATCAAGGAGTTGGATCGATTGCTGAAGAATGTCCAGGAAGAAAGTGCAAAGACAGGTTTACAGGTGAACATTCAGAAAACAAAAATAATGACCACAGATGATTTACATAACTTTAAAGCAAATGATTGAAACATTAAAATAGTTAAAGATTTTCCATACCTTGGCTGAGTCATTAATCAAAATGGAGACTAGGACTTGAAAGGGAAGCTATGAAGGAGCTAGACAGGATCCTGAAATGTAAAGATATATCATTGAATACTAAAGTTAGAATTGTCAATGCCATCATCGTATTTCCAGTTTCCATGTATGGTTGTGAAAGCTGGACAGTGAAGAAAGCAGATAGGAAGAAAATCAACTCCTTTGAAATGTAGTGCTCGAGAAGAGTTCTATGGATACCCTGGACTGCTAAAAAGACATGTGGATGGATCCTAGAGCAAATCAAGCCTGAACACTCCCTAGAAGCCAGGATGACCAAACTGAGGCGGTCCTACTTTGGCCAGATCATGAGAAGACATGACTCACTAGAAGAGACAATAATGCTGAGTCTGCAAGACTTGAGCAAGGTGGTTGATGACAGGGTGACTTGCATTTCTCTTATCCATAGGGTCAACACAAATAGAAGTTGACTTGACAATAGTTAACAACAAACAATGTTTTAGCTTGCAAAGAGATGGTATCGAACTCATTACACTTTTCCCCCAGACTTAAAGGGAAATGAGCCTTTGCCAGCTGCTGTCCTTCATCAGTAAATTATGCAAGGTTCCTATCAAAATGAGACATTTGGTAAACTCAAGGAAACTTCTCTTACTTGAAATAACCTTTGCTTCTTTTTAAAAGAAAATGGCTGGGGTAGTTTCACTGCTGTGTATGCATACACTTATGAAGCCTTTGTAAATATCTGTTCCTTGATCTCTGAAGAGAACCAGTTAGTCATTGAAATTTCCCCAGCAAGGCAGCCAATTATTTATTTAACGTTTTTATACTGGCTTCTCAAGGTATACATTTTAAGCCCTTTTGAGACCAGTGTAGGCAGTTTCATGATATACTTGAAACATCCAGGCTTGCTGATGGTAATGTAGGGTGGTAAGGAGAGTTTGGAAAAGTTACTTGTGGGGCTAGAGCTCACAGAATCCCCTATAGTGGCTAGGGATTCAGAATTATGGCCAAAGAAGTAATTCTTTCAGCCTTTGGATACATGTGAGGCCCTTAGCCCACCAAATGTTGTTTGTGTGACTGCTGGGTAGCTAAGCCATAAATTAGTGGAAGCTGGATTCACTGTGGAACATCTATACTGTGGTTTAGTCACAGAGAATAGTGTGGTTGGCAAGGACTGGTTCTACCATTAAGTACAGTGAGGTGGCTCCCTCAGATACCAATTGTTTGGTGCTGTGAAAGGGCAGAAATTGCTAGTTGCTTATTTTATTATGGTTGTATTTATACTGCTAGCAAGAGAGAAAACATACTTGACAGGTTTTCTGCCTCAGCTGCTAAAATAATTTGACTGGCTTTGAATTGTGCAACTTTCCTCTCTGCCCCAGGCAGCAAAATGGCTTGGGCTGGCCCTGGTGGTTGGGTGTAGTAGATTCAGGTATCGTCTCTCAGCTCTTAAATGACCCAGCATGGCTCTGGTCTATGTTTAAGAGAACACAGAACGTGGATTTGGAAGAAAAGTGAACTCAGGTATGTACTGTGGCCTTGAGACATAATGAGATTCCCCTTTCTCTTTGGAAGAATCAAAGCCATTCAGCCCGAACTTATCTTGAAAGGATTTTTGTAAGGACAGATGTGGGAAAGGAATTTTAAATACCTTTGTATACTCTGTAAGCAGTAGATAAAAGAATTCAAAGTATGTTTCCTGCTTTACTTGTTTAAGAAGGCAAAGAAAATGTTATGCAGCTTAACTCTCAAAATAGTGTTTGTATTTGGGCTTGTGAGCGATGTTTTGTTGGCAGGAGGGCTTATCAGCTAGAACAAATGTTAATCCAAGCCTTAAGTGCATCACTTGGCAACTCATTTTAATTAAAAGCATTGTCCCACTGTGGAAGCTTGCTAGTAACTCATGCAACTTCCTCTTCTCTGTTCATAGTAGGAATTCACCTGGGATAAATAAGCATTGTGGGACATCAGGTTGGATCTAAATTAAAAGAGAAGTGTTCTATCTGCAAATATAGCCTAAAGCTCCTGGTACAAGGTGGTGGTTTCCCATGTAAGTACTAACCAGAGCTGACCCTGTTTAGCTTCCAAGATCAGATGGGATCTAAAGGTGCCTTTAGGGTATTTAGGCTTCCTGCAGTGAATCCGAATGCTTACTCTGGATCAAGGGAGGATCTTTTTCCACTGGATTTAGTCTCAGAGATGGATTCTCAGGGGCTGTATTTCAGTGCTGGCCAGATCTAAAGGCAAAATTGTAGGGTCAAGAATTCTAGGATATTTTAACTTAAGGCTCTTAGTGCCACTCTTATGAGTGGTATTTCTGTTTTTTCCACCATAGCTGCTTGCCCCACCAAAGAGGTATGTCTCTCTTAAAAAAAAAACAACACTTGGAAAGTGGCTTTGCCTCTTCAGCACTGTGAACAGCTACACTGTAAAACTTCGAGTAACCTCATCCCCACATCATGATAAGTTGGATCATTGCTATGTCATCCTCTGTTTAGGATGATTACAGATTAGTTAGCCCTCTAGTATAGGGTTCTGAAAACAGACAGCACGGATTGAAAAGGTTACACAGGACAGCCCCAGGCAGTGAGCTATCAAACTGGTAATATCATGGAGCCATCATAACAAGTTCTGTAGACAAGCTATGAGCAAGACACAATTGCAGTAAGTTTGACGCTTTCTTATGAGCAATGTGAAAACCAGTTAGCCTTTGTGATGGAGTCCTCATGAATAGCTCAGTTAAAGGATTCTTGTTTCTTGAGTTACAATTACTTTTATCTCTACATGCACAGTTTACTGAAGGTAAGTTGCTCACGTTACTGGTACTACCTAGTGACAATGTTCAGTGAGCATGATTTTAAGATATTCTGCAACAGTGGGTGCCTTTACTAAAAAAAACTTTTACAGTGTTTGTGGGGAAGAACCTAGAATTCTAGGGAAATGTTTTCACTGAACTGCATTGGAGTTCTGTGTGTTTATAAATGCAGCTTTTTCCATCCCTGCCAACCCTCCCCATATCTCATATATAATTAAGGATTTAAAGGAAATATATCCTTTTATCATGACAACCTTTTACTGACAGTCCTAGAAGTTTCTTTATTTCTCTAACAAAATTACCCTTCACTGAGTATTAGGCCAAACTGGAAAATCCCAGACACTGTGCATTTAGGCTGAGTGCCCAACATAAATGTCACTGAAAAGTTGAATTCATTATTCTGATGCTGTTTTGATCACCTTTTATTTTTGCTTCCCATCTGTCCTTAACTACTTGAAGAGTTCCACCTAATCTCCAGTATTTCATATTAGCAGTTCATGGTGTATGTCACAATCTGATCCTGGCCTTGTTTTTTCAGACAAAATGGAGCTTCTCCACCTTCTGCTTCCAATTACATAATCTATTTGATTTCTGCATTGGCCGTCTCATGATGTCCACATGCATAGTTGTCTCTCCGATTGCCTGAAGAATGTATTTGCAATGAACAAACTGTTGGCCTTATGAAATTCAATCAGTCCCTCTCCCATTTCACTTCTTCATCATAGGCCAAAATCTCCTACAATGTTTGGCTGTGCTCTGTTTCCTGCTTTTGCATTTCAATCACCTGCAATTATCAACGTATCCTATTTTGATGCAGCATCTGGATACCTGTGTAGAAACAGTTGATTCTTCATCTGCTTCTGAGCCGGAAACATAGACTTGAATCACAGTTAATATTGACAGGTTTTCCCTGGAGACTTATTGATATCATTTTGTCAGTCTTCGCATTGTATTCCCTGACTGCTTTTGTTACATCTTTTCTCACTGCTAATGCTACTCTGCTGCTGCTTTCATTTTCTTTTCAAAAGTAAAACACTGTGTAATTATCTGATTGAAAATGTGCAGTTCCTGTCCACTTTAGCTTGCTCACATGGCTATGTTCACGCAGTCCATTTGTTTTATGATTTCCAACTTTCCCTGATTTTTGCTTCTTGCATTCCACATTCCTACTGCATACGTTGTGTAGCTTTGACTCTTCCTTTCACCTCTGAGCATATCAACACCTGAACATCCTTTTGGTTGGAGTCCTGTTACATCATTAGACACAGGACTACTCATGATTGTCTTCTGCTCTTCCCTAGTAGCTACCTGAGTGCCTTCTGAGCTGGGAGTCTCATCTTCCAACTATATCTCTTGTTTTGTTTCGGATTGTCTTGTGATAGAGTTTTAAACATAGAAGCCCTCAGGAGTCATTTACTGTTTCCTCATTCTGTGCAGTACTAACAAGTGTTAGCTACAGTGCCACTGCTGTTGTCTCTGAGAGATCCTGAGCCAGTATCACCCCCCACTACTACTGTTGCCCAGTAGCTGGTTGTCACATTTAGTCTGGCTCCTCACCAAAAGCCTGTCATGGGAGATGCTACCAGCAGCACTGATAATATCAGCAAAAAAGCCTCTTGCCTTACAGGAGTACACAATCCCACCACTACAGAAAGGTAGTGCCTTTCTGGGTGAGAGGGTATTAATGTCCCTTTTTCAGTCTTCCCAAGGCAACCTGTTGGCAACTCAGTGACCAGAGTACTGGACTGGACAGGCTCTTGGTGTGAAGCAGCATGGCTCTCATCATGTTCTTGTGCCTTCATCCAGCTAGCTGTGGGGTGGGGGGTTCCAAGGGCATCTGAGAAGCTTCAATCAGCTTTAGGTAGCATCATAACTGGAACACTCACATATTTTCAATATTTTTATCAATGATTTAGATGAAGGTGTGGAGGGAATCCTTATCAAATTTGCAGATGATACAAAATGGAGGGGAGTAGCAAGCATACTGGAAGATAGGAACAGAATTCAAAAGGACCTTGATAAACTAGAAAACTGGGCTGAAACAGAGAAAATGAAATTCAGCGGAGACAAATGCAAAACCCTATGTTTAGGCCACAAAATCCAAATGCACAAATATAGGATGGGGGATACTTGGCTCAGCATGTGAAAAGGACCTTGGGATTATTGTTGAACATGAGCCAACAGTGTGATGCTACAACAAAGAAAGAAAATGTTATGTTAGCCTTCATTATTTGGAACTTTAAAGACCCAATGAAGATGTTATCCAAGTTAAATGCATTGATGAATCCGGTTGAGGTTTAGTCTGAATTTTAAAGGCACCGTCCAAGGTGCTGAACCTGGAGCAGATTTACTGCCTTCCTTATATTCTTAAGTAAGCCATAAATTGTCCACCAGACATTTGTCCATGTACTGAGTGACTGGTAGGAATGCTCTTGTTTAAAATTTAGATGAGGAAAAAAGGTCTTTAGATGATTGTCGGCTGATGGAGACATCTACCAGTCGTTTAGAAATAGCAGGAAAGAATGGCAATGTTTTAACACTTGTATACTCAAATGTGTTTGTGGTGCCTACAAGCTAACTGGGCATTGACCAATCATTTGGCAGTAGGACTAAATGGCATTGCTACAAATTCCCCCCTGCTCCCCCCACGCAGCAAAACAAGAACAACAAAAAAATGCAGTTCTTGTAGCTTGCTGATTAATGTTTATGCAGTGGAAACGGGCTTCCTGCAGGAGGGTCGGGGGCGTTGACAGGCAGGAGAAGCAGATAAATTGGAACAAGTCATTAAAAACATGCCACTCCAACACTGTTTAAATCATCGTCATCCAACTGGTGCATTTATTACAATGTGCTCCTCCTCAAGGGGACAAAGATCTGAAAGGGCTGTTTGTAAACATGTAAAACAATAAACGTTTTTTCTTGCTGTGCCGTGGCAATGGAGATCTTGCAAGCTTCAACAAGAGGGAATACGTGATGCAGGCAGTGTCTCACCTGAGGCCCATTGTCTCACCCTTTCCCCACCCCCGTGTGTAAGAGAATGCAGTCTAATTATTAACTATAATGATATCCAAATTCTGGTTATTCTCAAAATCTAGGGGGAAATACAGATGGTCCTTAAGTGGAATGACATTGAACAAGTTTTTATTTGTTTGTTTACTAAATATTTGAGAATTCAAAGGCAAAACCCTGGTTTTTGGTCAGTGCAGACAAAACCAGTAATTGATTCTGCTGATTTTAGTCAACAGCTTATTTCCAGACTTTTATTTATTTATTTTCACAAAAGGGGGTCAGTTCATTTCCTTTGCTCCCCAGGTATATGAAGCTAAAACTCTGACCCAGCTCACTTATGGTATCCCTGTTTGGATTGCAGGGTTCAACTTACAAGTGGAAAGAATTCATTTGTGTTTTCTTAGCAAATTACTGGGCTTACCACCCTGTGTTTCCAGTGCAGCTATTTAAGTTGGAGGTAGATATTCAATCAGTAAAATATAAGGCTTGGTTTGATGCCCCTAAAATAGTGGTGATAATTACATTCACTGACTCCACCGTGAAGTTACCTTTTCCTGATGCTTTCAGACTCTTTTGCCAGTCATTGGATGAAGAGGAGGACGAAAATAACCCGAGACTCTGTGGGCAACTACAGGCTACACAAAGCACAACTGCATGTGGTCCAAAGATTAGTTGACCTAGACTTGCAGCAGATGAGATAGGAAGCCAAGGGCCCTTCTTCATTACCCTACAGCAAGTCCCTGTGGGACTTTTAGAGTTTCAGGTTAATCTCTCTTCTGTTAAGAGTTTCTAGAAAAAGTTGTTATGTAAATATTGCTTCCTAATGTTTTAAAGAGTCATCTTCTTTCATTTCTGAATAAAGGGTCAGGGTTTGTTTGTTTTGGTTTGCTTTGGTTTTTTATCTCAGTGCAGATTAGGAGTAGAAAAAAAAGACCCTGATTTTTTTAAAGCTTGTAATTGTGTAAATGGGTTGCCTTTTTGTTGTCTGCCCCCTTTTTAACTTCTATAGAATTTTTTTTAGTCTGTGATCGCAGTAAACTTTACTCCTCCTCCTTTTTGCAATCTCTCTTCTATTAATGTTTGTTGCATTCTTTTAACAAATCAAGTTTCTGGTTCTAATGACCACAGTGATAGGCATTTACACCATTGGCAACATCTGGCAAAGAAACATCAGAAGCCAGGTAAGTGGCAAAACAGGATTAGCCAGTGGTTCAAGTGCTTTTGGGGGCTGCCTCCCAGTTTACATGATGTAGCAGAATCTATAAAGCCTCACTGTATGCAAATATCTGTAACTGAATTATTTATACAAGTGGCAGTATTCTGCTGGCCTCAGCAATGAAGATGCATAGTTTTCCTTTCCCTATCCAAAGCAGTGTTACCAGTGTTTCATCAAAGGCTATGTTCAAGCACTGTATTTGTATGAAACCTGATATTCCAATTGATTTTAGCTGGTAGTTAAGCCAATAAAAACACTTCCTAATCGTAGTAGGATCTGCCTTCTTAACAAGAGGAACATTCAATTTATCTGTAGACTCTCAAAGCAACTGTGAACCATCTTGGTCTTTCTGACAATGATGGATAGCTATAATTCCAGCAAGTAACAAATATAATTATGGAGACAGGAAAACAAGACACTGTGAGAAAGATATAAAAAGATATTACCTGGACATAAAATGTGTTATTTCAAATATAATATTGTTAAAACTTAAAAAAAAAACATTATCAGCATAAAGGCCTGTTCAGACTTATAGAATAAGTAATAACTCCATCCTTAGTGAATTTTACTTTCCACACATTAGCTCTTGACTTAGAAATATTTTAACTGGCCATCAGCTTTAGGTAGAAGAGGATAGGAAAGTTTGTAAATAATTTATATAATTAAATAGTTTATATCATCTACACACACACACACACACACACACATATATATATATATATATTTCCCTCCTCACCAGCCACTGGTTGTTGTAGACAATAATACCCATAAGGCCCAGTCAGCATCAATAAATGTTCAGGAATTATGGGAGCTGCAGTTCAAAACATTTGGGGGGTGCCAGCTTGGAGAAAGCCACTTTCAATTGGTCTTCATTAGCAGAAATAGGCAACCAATTATTCCCTTCCTAAGTTTGTTCGGCTTTTTTGAAGCAGCATAGCCTTCAATATTCTAACCCTACAGAGCCTCATCCTTCTTAAGAATGGTTCTCTGATCTTTATTGGTCACTGTTCTTCACTTGTCTTCCAAGCCATGCTAGAAGATGAGGATATTCTCATTCTCTCTCTCTTGCCCTTTTTTAATCCCTCGACAGAAAGCTGTTATTAAGGTAACTATACCCTTGCCTTGCTCAGAGCCTCTACAGAATCCCTAATTAGCTCCCACTTCATAATAGGCTCCTGGTGGTGCTGATGACTCACGGGCATAATCTTTCTTGGCTTTGAATGTCTCCTTGAACCCAGAAGGGAAGTTGCAGGAATGTGAATGTTGCAGGCTTTGGTCTGAGCTGCAGCAAGCAGAATAGCACCCTCCTCTTTTCAATTTCCTCCTACGAAGTATTATTGCTTGTCTGTTATGATTATCTATTCGTCTCCTTTGGGAGCAGAATGACCAAGTGCTGGGAGGGGGGTTCTTCCTTCCACTTCCTCTTTGGAGAGACTGGATTTTTTCTTTTCTTTTCCTGGCTGATAAGTCCTGTGAGTTATTGTAAAGGAGAAACTGTGGTATCGACAGTATAAAATGTCCCAATTTATTTTGCTGCCAAAAATGTCCTTGTTGCTGAAGACTGTCTTATTCTGTGTGTGTGTGTGTGTTTGTGGTTTTAGGCAGGGGAGAGTTGCAACCACATTTAGAAGCAGCTGGCACTATCCAGTGTAATATGATAAGTTTATCAGTCCTCTCCCTAGGCATGCCTAGCATGCTCATAACCACAATTTAACAGCAATCTACAGTCAAGGAGCCTTATTACTTTTTTTTTTTTTAATTTTCCTTGTCAGCTACCTGTTAAAATGAAGCTGGGAACCAGCACAGAGTACCTCTTTACAACAAAGTACATCTTTACAACTCTTCATTTTCTAGAAAGCCCACTGGTAACAATTACAGGAGAAACTTGGAGATACATCTCAAGATGCTTGGAAGATGATTCTTATCTTGGTAAAAAACTCAAAGTGTTTCAGCCATATACACTTTGTAAGGGGGTGGCGTGAAAGCCAGCATGGTGTAGTGATTTGAGTGTTGAACCCTGGAGACCAGAGTTTGATTCCCTGCTCAGCCATGGAAACTCACTGGGTGACCTTCAGAGTGTCACACACTCTCAGCCTCCAGAAAACCCTGTGATGGATTTATCCTCGGGTTGCTGTAAATTGGAAATGATTTGACATGCAACAACAGCAGCAATAGTATTAGCATCTTCAATTCAACCAATTTAAATGCAATCTTTTAAGAAACCAACGATCTACTAGAATAAGCAGAATTTTAAATGAAATCATGGGGAGAGTCTTATTCAGACCTTGGAAAGTTTCTTTTACAGAGTAATTAATTAAATTATGTTAGAGGGGTAAAAAAAAAGGTTAGTTACTGTTACAGTTGTATTTTTGGAGGGTACCACTTTATTGTCCTGTGTCTTACACGTAACTAAAATAGTGGCTTGTTAGTAATGTTAACAACAGCAGGAACAACATCTGAATGGTACGAGCCACTGGCCTATTGTACAAAACACACTCTCTTCCATTTTACTATCGCCAACACACTCACAAGAGAGTCAGCATGGCATAGTGGTTTGAGCATTGGACTGCAACTTGAGACCAGGGTTTGGTTCCCTGCTCAGCCATGGAGACTCACTGGGGGACCTTGAATGCATCACACACTCAGCCTCCAGGGTCTCCATAAGTCAGAAACAACTTGAAGGCATGCAACAACAACAACAACAGCAACACACCCACAGCAGAGGACAAGCCAATAGGCATGAGTCAGCACTTACATGATGTGCCTTCTCCACTCTTTACTGAAACTGCTCCTAAACTATAAAAGTAATGTTTATAGTTACTACTTATGCTACAAAAGGAGTGAAGTTAAAATAATAGTGTTAATGCTTCTAAGTTATTCCTTAGTTATTGCAAACTGGAATTAATTGCCACTAACTAACAACTAGTAACTTATTACTTCCAAGCTCTTGTTCTCATTTTATAATCCTTTTTAATGAACTAAAAGGGTGAACTCATTCACAGGTAGTGAGTGCATACAAGGAGAGAGGCATTCTGTGTGTAAGCTCAACAGAGGTTCTAAAAATAGCAGCAGTGTGTAAACAAGAGCCTCTCCACTCATGTCCTGGTCCTGTCAATGAGCTGTCAAGGAAGCTGATCTAGTTTTCCAGCACATGCAGGCAACCCTGTTGGGTCAGTGCTAGTCACTCATTTTTCTGCTGTGAATGCAGAGCATGCTGAGATTCATTATACAGGAACTGTGCTAGACCTCTTAACAAAGAAAGCACTGAGTAATCCAGTTCTGGGATATGAACCGGCTACTACAAAACCCCTGTTTAAGGCACTGGAAGGCCTGGGTCAGAGTATTCTTGTGTTCAGGATATAGTTACAGGGTGGTTTCCCTGAATGATTCAGGAGGCATATCACATGGTTGAGATCTATTGCTTCCTTTTCCATTACTTTTATGGAGCTGAAATGAGTGGGATTTTGAAAGAAGTGAGCTGGCAACAATGCAATAATGCCAGTGGTGATGTGGCTCCTACTGTCTGTGAGCTTCCTGTGTCATATGTATGTCAGTTGGCTCCTATGCTCCCCTTTAAAAAGTCTCCAAATGTTAGAAGACATAGGAAGCTGCCATATACTAAGCCTGGCCCATGGTTCCATTTAGCACAATTTTGTCTACATCTGAGTGGAAGTCTGATACGGTGGGGGCCAGATCCAGGTCCCAGCTTCTTTACATGGCCATGCTCTCTTGTCTGTGACACCATTTCTTGATAGTTTCCCATTCTAACTGGCTGGAATGCCACCTGTTGCTGGTGATAAGCTCTTTCTGCTTAAGTGGACTACTTCTTTGGGCTCCATCCTTGTTACCTTTGGCCCTCTCCACCATGAGAATGCAGCCCCCAAGAACTTCTCTGAAGTTGAATTGATTCATCAGGCTGAGGAAGATTTCCTGTGTTGACTGTGCCTTGCAATGTGAGAAATAGTCCCCATTGACTACCTTTAGATTAGTTCAGTTTTAAGTTGCAGCAGTTGTTGCTCCTCTTGACAACTTGCATTTGTTTGAAATAAGTGCTCTTGAACTTGTTTCCCTCTCACTTTCTTAAAACTAAAGAAAGTCACGGGTAAAGTAATGCCTTCCTGAAGACTGAGCTGGACATAACTGTTCTTTAACATGTGTTGTTGTTTTTCTCTGTTGTTAAGTTGACCAGCTTACGGTGACCCTCTCGATGAGAGACCTTTAAGAGCCCCAACCATCAACTGCCCTGCTCAGGTCTTGCAAATTCATAGATGTAGCTTCCTTAAATGAATTAATCCATCAGTAATGTAATCTTCCTCCTTTCCCACTGTCTTCTATCATATCAAGCATTATCATCTTTCCCAGTGAGTCGCATCGTCTCATGATAAAGTTGAAGCACGATAGTCTCACTTAAGTCGTCTTGAAGGCAGGCCTGATTCACTCTAGTACCCATTTATTTTCTTTTTATTAGTACATGGTATCTGTAGAACTCTTCTCCAGCACCGCTTTTCAAATGAGAAGATTTTCCTCTTGACAGCTTGTTTTTAATACAGCTTTCACACCTATAATACAGAAATCAAACATACTGTGGTGTGGACAATTGTGACTTTGACATTTAATGATATATCTATAGACTTCAGGTTCCTTTCACAGATGCCTTCCAGTTTTGGTGTTCTGGTTTCTTGATGGAGATAGAAAACATTTAACCATTTTGATGTCCCTTTAGATGTCCCCTTTTTTTACACACATTAAAGTTTAAAGTAAATCATGTAAATGGAGGTATAGTGATGCCATTCTCATATATCTGACATGTTGCTCAAACCGTGGTTAAAAAGTAGTCAAAGAATTTCTTAAGAATAGGTCAGCATGGCCATTTGATCGGGACTGATGGGAATTATATTCCAACACATCTGGAGATCTCCCAGTCAGGGAAGACTAAATTAGATTGTGGTTGCAGGTAAGGGTTCTCATAGCTAGGTTCTGACTGGCCACAGTAAGCAAGAGTTATTGCTGTAGCTGCAACTGCCTAGTAAAAGCAACTTTTATTGTAATGGGGTTCAGGAGAAGGCATAGTGAACAACTGAGATTTCTTGAGTTGTTAGCTGGTGAAATATGTGTAGCTTGCTGCGGGACCATGGAATCTGCAACACCTCTGTTGCAAAACTTTCCTTCCTAAAAAAATAAATGTTTTTAAAATATCAGTTTAGTATTGGGCTTATAAATCCTAGGAGGTCTGAAGGGGATAGTCTTGCAGAAAGAAAAGGAAAAAAGACTATCCTTTAAAAGGTTGTTCCCTCTATTACTCTCCATAAAGTTTTCAAGCTAAACTAAAACTGCTGTTACTAAAACAGGTGGTGAGTTAGCATTTGACCTGACTCTTCCTCTTCAAATGCTCATTGTATAGCATTTTGCTTCTGAGCCTTCTCCTCTTGCTTGTTTGCATAAATATACCCCCATGCATCTGGGCAGGTGAGGAGCTGAGACATTTCATTAGCCTCACTGATAGGTTGGCTTTGTCCTCCTGCATTCTTCTGCCTTGGTGACTTGGATTCACTACATCATTTCCATGTTGTGACAAATGTTTCCTTTTACCAAAAAAACCCCTCAAAGCCATTATCTTGCAACAAAGGTGGTGTGTATTGGAGAGGGAGGCAAAGCACTCCGTTTCAGCTTGGGTGAACACAAGGGGTGTTTTTTCAAGCTCGCAGTAGGAGCTTCAGGAATTCTTCAAAGATGCTTTCCATCCCGCTCTTTGACTGTAATTGAGCAGATGTCTGTTGATCTTTGTGAGACATTACCTTCCTGACTTTATCAAGTGTAAAGCAGAGGACAGATGTTTGATGAAAGCACTGGCATGTTTAACTAAGATGTTCTTGTTTTGTTGGTTTTTCTCCCTCCCCACCTTCTTGTCTGCACTTATAGCTTGTTACTAGATTTGCATACACTTAACATGGGCAGATGGCTTCCGATGGAAATGAAACTTGCTGTTTTAACTTTGCTGCTGCCTTCACATGTGGAAATGCACAGTGTGGGCATGGATCAATTGCTTAGCAAATCAGTTTGGCATGTAGATCAGGCAAAGCTGAGCCTATTAACATAGCACTGGGGCAAGGAGAGTTAGAGATATTTGAATGCAATTCGTTTGTACCAGAAACCCCCTCTTTACTTCAGAACTAAAGTGGATAGTTTAATGGCAACAACCAATTTAGTGAGTCTGAACAACAATCAAAGTGTTGCATCAGGGTTTACATGGTGGGCTGGGGCTCACAGCTGGGCCACTGCATGGAGAATGTCTCATTTTCAATCCTTGAAATCTCCAGTTAACAGGATCAGTTTACTGGTCTAAACTAGTAGTCTAGCAACAATGTTTGGGCCACTCCAAAGTCTGAATAGCTCCAAGGCAACCAGATACAGTCTACAATACAGTAGTCTTCCTTTGATTCTACCAGGACATGATTAGGTTGATCTTTGTCCAGGAGAGGCTGCAGTTGGCACATGAGCTTTACCTGATGAAAGACATTTAGTGTCGTTATAGTATAAGAAAATAGTGAGAAGGATGAGATGCTAGCTGTATTTTCTACTTCATCTTCCCCTATTTAGACAAGTGGATGATAGTCTCCCTTCTTTTGATAACCCCCTGTAAAATGTTCACCTTACTGTGTCCTTTCTCCTGGACCTGGGATTTATGATCAATTGGGAAAAGTTCTCCGTACATGCACCCTGATGCAGCTAGCTCGTAGGAGTCTTGCTTGAACCTTCCTGCTTGAAGACAGAGTGTTTATCAAGAAAGACAACACAAATGTTATTTTGATCACCCTGTATTGGCCCCATCAACCCTGGTTCTCCAATGTCCCCAGGCTCTCCAACAGCACCTTGCACACCACTTCCCTTGCCATTCCCTTGGAGAATGACCCATATGTGTGAGTGCATCAATGACCACACAAAGAACCACAACCTGTTCTTCTGTGAAGTGGTACCCCTGAGTTGAAAGAGAAAGAAAAGAGTATGCCCTGTTGTGCACTTCAAACAGATGAGGGGGGAAACCTACTTCTAATTGATGCTTAATAAGGATTCATACTTGCAAAGTAATTAAAATGAGCTTCGAAAACACTTTTGTCCTTTGGTGGTGCCAACTTAATGAGCCATTGTTTGTGGTCTGTTAGCTATGACCGTCAGCTCTTTCTGTAAGTGTGCTGAAGTCCTTTTTTTTTAAAAAAAAAAATTGGAATCCAGCTTCAGGATTAGTATTGTTAAATATGTGGGGATTTAATTTCCTTTAAAAGTGTAGTTTTAGAGATTATTGTTTTCCTGCTCCAGCATGTGAAAGTTAACTTTTAGAATTATTATTAGAGCAAAAGGAGTTGATCTCACAGTTCCCTTTGTTCCTTAGTAAGCAGAAAATTAAAATTTCTAACTTCCTTCTGCCTGGAGATCCCTTCAGGAGAATTAGCCGACACAGGATCCTTTCAGTAGGTTTATGTCATAGCATGGATGGAGATAAGTTATTTCTCTGGAAGCATCCATTTGTCTACAGAGGTTCCCAGGTGTCATCCCTTTCACATTTCATACACCTTGAACTGTCAGAGGCCATACCAGGCCATTTCCCTGAAACTAAAAGAGATAGTCTAGTCATTTCTAATCTTTAAAATGCACTATTTGGGGCCTTTTTACAAGTGTGAGGCACCCAAATTAACAAATATTGGAGAATCACAACTCCTGAAATTCTCGGGAGGTACAATTCTGTGCTTTTAACCAAGCTTTTTCCTGGCAGTTGGGGTGGAGATGGGACAAGGGCCTCACAAAAGCCCCCCTAAGGCTGCCTGTGACTGGTGAGTCACATGCTTTCCACCATAGTATAAAGCAAGGCTATTGAAGATAAACTGCAAAATAAAAGGAACAATCAGTTAAATTCAGATGTCATGGCAAACCACGATTAAGGAAAAATAGCTGTGGTTTGGTAGGGTGCTCAGACTGACAAAAGATGGTCTGGAAAGTTAGAATTGCAACCATGATTTGAACACCCTGTTTCATAGAATCATAGAGGTGGAAAAGGCATCATGACCATTGAGTCCAGCACCCTGCTTGGTGCTGGATCTCTGGCTAAAGCAACCCTAGCAGGTAGTTGTCCAGTCTCTTTTTGAAGATGTCCAGAGAAGGAGGTCCCACCACCTCTCTAGAAAACTGGTTCCATTGCCCAATCACTCTCACTATCAAGAAGTTCCTTCTAATATACAATCAAAATCTACCCTCTTGTAACTTAAAACTATTATACCCGGGTTAAAGAGTACAATCAAGTCACCACTCACTCTTCTCTTCACCAAGCTGCACAAGCCCAGTTCATTCAACCTTTGCTCGTATATTTTGTTCTCCATACATCTTATCTTCATCGCCTTTCTGTGAACCAGCTCCAATTTGTCTATACCTTTCTTAAAATGACGTGCCAAGAACTGAACACAGAACTCCAAATGAGGCCTGTCCAGCACAGAATATAGGGGGACTATTACTTCTCCTGAAACTGTGAAAACTATGAAACTTGGAAACTATGTTCTACTAATGCAGGTTAAAATAACATTCCCATTCCTTGCTGCTGCATCACATTGTTGGTTTATGATCAACAATAATCCCAAAGTCCTTTTCGCAAGTAGTATTACTAAACCATGTGCCCCCTATCTTATACTTCTGCATTTGGTTTTTATTACTTAGATGTAGAATGTTGCATTTGTCTCTATTGAATTTCATCTTATTTCTGCCCAATTTTCTAGTTTATCATGGCTCTTTTGAATTCTGTTCCTATCTTCAAATTTGTGAGCCGCCCCTCCCAGTTTTGTGTTATCTACACACTTGATAAGGATTCCCTCATCAGTTATCTAACTCACTGAAAAAAAGTTTAAGAGTAATGACCTAGAAAAGAACCCCAAGGCACTTCATTCAAGACCTGCTTCAGTCTGAAGTGCAGCCATTGATGATAACTCTGTAAGGGGAAATACATTCTCTTTTAAATTTCTGAATAAAGCTCAGTTATTTGTGATCCATCAATTTCCTGCCTGTGAAATCCCAAATTCCCACTGAGTTATATCATCAGGTCAGGAAAGGATGGTAGAATGATTGTTTTCCTCCTGAAAGCAGCTTCTGCATCTACCTAGGAATGCATATTCTGTAATGGGAAACCTGATCCTTTTAGTTAAAAGATGAGCAGCAAAAAGGAAGCAAGTGTTGGAACTCTGTGCTGTTGTTGACTTCCTTATGCTGGAAGAAGAGTTGAATATTCCCAAATGTAAGAAATGGAAACTGGACAGGTTGGCTGTCAGTAGGAACCTGTTGTCTACATATGCTGGCAAACAGATTGAGAGAAAGGAAATGCATAATGGACAGATGGATCCAAAAGTAGGAGTTTTCTCCACACCATTACACTTCAGTTCATTCAGATAACTCATATATTTGTTTATTATATTTACACAGCCACCCTATACAGCAAGTTTTATGACAGTTCAGCACACAAATACAGTGTTATAACTATAAAGTGAAAGCTATATTAAAACTAAATCATAATTAAAACACAGATTTCAAATGGAGAGGTCCGGACTGTAACACATGATGTATTTCAAGGACTGTAAAAAGGTCTTTCCTAGCACTGAAAAAAAAAATGGGGAAAAAATGGTAAAGACTGTTCAAGATTAATCTTTCTTGTGGGTATTCCATAAGCACAGTGGCACTGCTGCGGAGGTTGTTTCCACAGTGATTACCACTCCCCCTTCATCTTTCTCCAAGCATCAACAAGTGTAACACCAGGAATCTTATGTGAAAGTAATTACAGGTGAAGAGATGGATGAATACTCACGGATTATCCTTTTCTGATAGAGTAACCACAGCTCATTTGTCCCATGACTGGACATCAGTGCTTGCTAGAAGTAATTTAAGGAGAGCCAGTGTGGGGAAAAGACAAGGGAAGATAGCCCAAATGCAGGAACGTTGGGACATCACATGATTATGATAACTTCACAAGGGATAACGCTACTCCTTTGGGGCATGATCATTGCTTTAGGGTTATTTTCATAGTAAAGATAGGTCTAAGCGGATGTGGCACTCAAAACACTTGGCAGAAAGAAATCACTAGGAACAGATGACATAAAAATAGAGCTGTTTCAAGCAACGGAGACAAAATCCACCCAAATTCTAACTAACATTTGTCAGCAATTATGTAAAACACAAAAATGGCTCACAATTTGGAAACCCTCAATATACCATTTTTAAGTCTGTTGTTTTTATTCTGCTTGCTTCCTTTCTTTTGTTTGTGTCTCCCTCTTTGAGCCTCACTTTCCATTGTGTCCCAAAGCATATTTCACCAGCTGAGACTTAACTGCATTTGTGGCATACAAGAGTGGAAACTGAAAGTGAGCTCATTGTTTTAAGACCAAAAGGCTTTCTCAAGTGGTGTGGAGAGAAGGCAGGGGATATAAAACAAGGTGCGGTGGTAGCGGGTGGAATCTCAGAAAATTTTGATTTTTGTGGCACCAAAAGTTACACTGAACAGAGGTGGATCTATAGCTCTATTTCTATAGAGTCTTGGTCAGGTTTGCCTGTTCTTGTTCACTAATCTGCTTCGTTCCAGTTCTGCATTGATCTGCATTTGAAAAAAAAAATTAAAATTGCACTTGTCCTCCCCGTTTACTCTCTATGGTGTGAAAATTCTCTAGAACACATTATTAAAGTTTTTTTCTGGCACATCAGAGTTAGGCTGCAGGATGGAGCTTAGATCATCTTTATCCCACTGGTTATGGGAGCCTACCAAACATGTTGGATACTAGCCATTATTTTTTAACATGTTTCCCACCATTTTTTTTTTGCATACATTTTATCCTAAAAGAGACATTTTTGTACCACTTTAAACCTATTTATATGCATTCAGGTACTTTTTTAAAAAACCAATAACTGTATCACAAAATTCAGAGAAGTGTGGAAATGGAACCATACCGGTTTCGTAATCATTGTGATAGTCTGAGAAATGTGAATCAAGTTGGTCCATTTAAAGACGGAACAAAGTCCTTAAGTAAGGGAGTCAGCTCGAAGTCATTTCTTACAAAAGTATTTTTTACTTCTGCTCACTCCCCCTCCTCTCCCCAAGATGCTATAATAGCTGTGTATCACAGTGCTGTCTAGTCCCCTCAGGCAGTTTGATGTTGAAACAAGGGAAAGCAAAAGGAATAGCTTACATGGACTTGAAAGAGAAATGTATGAATCGTTTGAAGAACTGTTCTCTCTGAATTGTCATTTGAAGACTTGCAATCTTGTTTAATAATGTGAAGTTAGAGGGAGAATGCATATGCATGCTGAGTTTAACCCTCATTCCATGATCTAGCAGAAAGCAACCTAGTGGATGAACTCATTATTTTCAGATGACTGAAATGGGTGAGCTGTGGGTTTTTCAGGGCCACACAGATATGGACAAGCAATGGACAGGGCCACATTTGAGCATAGTTTCAGGGAGAAAAGTGTTATTGTGATCATGTAGGAAAGATGACAGCATGTGGAGTTTTGCATCAAAGAAAGGCATGTGAGGGGAGACATTACAGAGACATATAAAACGATGCATGATATAGAGAAGTGGATAGGGGAAAACTTCTGTCAGTGAGAAGGTCGTGGGGTCATCCACTGAAGCCGGATGGTGAGAAATTCTGAGTAGAGAAAAGGAAGTGGTTCTTCTCTAAGAACATTCGAAATGTGTAGGAGTCACTGATAACAGTAACGGTTTTAAAGAAGGATTAGATGAATTCCTTGAGGATGGGGCAACAGTGTCTTGCTAGTTGAATTGGCTGTAATCGCCTGCAGTGTCAGTGGCAATATGCCTTTGTATAAGGGTGGTTGGGGAATGTGAGATGGAAGATGCAGTCACATCCTTATGCTGCAGGTTTCCTATAGGCAACTGATTGGCCACTGTCTGAACAGAATACTGGACTGGATAGGTCTCCACTGTATTCTAGTATAGCTCCCCCAGAACTGAACTGACATTCAGCCCCAGAAAATCCCATAATAGGGTCACCGTAAGTTGGAAACAACTTGAAGGGACACAGTACAGCAACAACAGTTATTTCCCGTGACTTGGAAACTATACTTCTATTAATTCAGGCTAAGATAGCATTTGCCTTCTTTGCGGCAGCATCATGCTCCTGGCTCATATTCTGATTAGGATCAACAATAATCCCTAGGTTCTTTTCACATGTAGCACTGCTGAGCCATTTATCCCCCATCCTATACCTGTGCGTTTTGTTTTTTGTCACTAATGACTGTATTATCTTCCAGATACTTGCGAACAGACTCCTGTATAATCTGTTCTAATATTTTTCCTGGTATAAATGTTATTATTGTATTTCATTAATGTGCAAGTGGGCCCATTTCTCTGCCACCAAGAATGCCATACTAAACCAAACCCTCTGGTGAACTTTTTCTATCTTGGCAGTGTTCAGTATTTTGCTCACACATTCCTTAATTGTAGATATATATATTTTGGTAGACTTCTTGACAGCCACTTTGGTGCCTCTGAATATATTACTGCCTGTAAGCAACAAATACGGTACTGTCTAGATATAGGAACAAAAATATATATTTTTAAAATTCCTCTGTGTAGAATTTACTTTCTTCCTTTGTCACACCCACTGAATTTCTGTTTCAAAATGAATTTCACAGTTGCCCCTGGCAACCTCTAAGGATTGGCATTCTGGTTTTCCAAGCAATCCTTGGGCTGTAGCACCACATTAGATTTCTGGGCTTCCCCAGTCTCTTTTTGTTAGTTCAATACCTCTTATTCTTTTTCATGGTCCCCCTCCCTTCCAAGTGAATCATAACAGTCTTCTTTCTTGGCATGGACTGTGCAATGGGTGTCTCTACCAAGTACAAGCTCAGACCAGCCAAGAGGCTCCTCTTGTCGGTTCCAATTTGGAGAAAGGAGTTTTTTGATTTAGCTTGGTTACTTCAGACACAAACATCAGGAAGGCAGAGCAAGAGCAGCCTACTGCATACTTGCTGTGTTGTGTTTAAAGCTGTCAAGGCCTATTTTATTATTAACACAGCATCTGTGTTTTGTTTAACCTCTGGTTGCTGAGAGTGATCATAAAACTAGCTGCGCTACTGATGCATTGCCAGATAACCTTGGGATATGGTCAGAGCCAGTAATTGCCTCCTTTTAACATAAAGGCCCTTTCTCTCTCCAGACTAGTGGCAATGGTTTAGGATGTTTATAGGGAATTCAAACTTTGGTTTGGAAGGGAATTCCTTTTGAATGCAGTCAGTAATTTCATAATTAGCTCTTAAAATTACTGGCTGGTAAAAGTCTGAGCATCATTAACGATCAGAAGCACTGGAGCATCTGTCTTGCATTTTTTGACTGCTCTGAGTCTTGTTCCTTCTTGCTTCCGTTTAAAAAAAAGTGGGGGAGAGAACCAAATTGTCTGTTTTTGATTAATGAAAGAGAAATTATCTTTGTCTAGAAGTATATTTTCAGCACTAAAATAACAACTAATCCAGCCCTAATTCTTGGCATACCTTTTAGTGGCTGTGAATAGCATTATTCAGAGAATTGTTGGGGGACAACATTATGAATACATACAAAATGGGCATAATACCAGTTCTGTGGGCATTTAGTCCATTAAAGGGGAGTAGAAAAGTGTTTGAGCAGCTTCACTTCTTTGTTGCTCGCTTGAAAATAGAGATCACTTGTAAATCTATGGCACACACACTTCAGTAGCTCAATCTTTGAAGACATGCCATTATCTGTTGTTAATGTTCTTCCTTCCCCTTTTGAAAACAGCTGACTCTTGCACAGGGGGAGTGATCAGCTGTGGTTTATACTGTAAATGCAACATATTGTCCTGGATGTTCATCCCAGTTTTTTTCCCTTGGGCTGTGTGGCATTCAGTGGAGACACGGTATTACGAACAGACAAATGGATTGCTGAATGATCCAGTTAAGTAGAAACCCCCCCACCCCTTTGCTTGGACTTTTCGTCATTTACAAACACTATTGAGAGAATACTGAGCTTGTAAATATAGAACTGCTTTGTTGGGGCTCCATTTTTGGTAGAATTTGATGATCTTCAAATTATCTAAAGTAGATATAGTGTAACTTGGGGTTCACACGGTGAAATGTTCAGGGCTTGGCTGTGTTGGTCTGTTGCAGCAAAAACACTGAACAGTCTTGTGACACTTCAGAGATGCTTTTTGAAAAGTGTCATAAGCTTTTAAGGAGTGCATCTAATGAAATGGGCTACAGTCCATGCAAGCTATGCTAAGTAAAACTTGTTAATCTGGAAGATGCTGCATCATAACGTAATAAGAGATGAAATTTGGAGGATGGTGCCTGGATCTAGAACTCCAAGAGGTCCTGGATCAGTTTCCCACATGTATCTTTCCCCATTCATGTCACAGAGTAAACTAAGGAGATTCACACGGTTTGTAACTTGGCACAAGGCTGTTGTTGCATGCCTTCAATTTGTTTCTGGTTTATGGTGACCTTGAGACAAACCCATCATAGGGTTTTTTTAATCCAGATGTATTCAGGGGATATTTGCTCTTGCCCTCCTCTGAGACTAAGAGAATGTGTCTTGGGCAAGGCCACCCAGAAAGGTTTCCGTGACTGAGGAGCAATTCCAATTCCTGGTCTCCCACAGTCCTAGTCCACTATACCACACTGGCTCCTGGGCGCAAGGACTTGCTGTTTAATCAGAGAGGATGTCGACAATGCAACCCAATACACTGAAGACCTTGAACATGTCTGAGATGGCTCTGCCTCTTGGCCTGATACCATATTCTTCTTTCGAATACTGAATTGAGTTGGTCTCATAAAAACAAAAAGGAGGCACATCTGGATGAAAGGAAGTATCTAACATGAGAGCCAGTGTGGTGTAGCAGTTTGAGTGTTGCAGTGTGAGCCTGGAGACCAGGGTTCAGTTCTTGGCTTGACCATGGAAAATGCATTGGGTGACCTTGGCATGTCACACCTTCTCAGCCCCAGTAAACCGCATAATAGGGATGCCTTAGGGTTGACATAAGCCAGAAACATTTTGAAGGCACACAACAACAATCTAGCATACTTGGGAGAACCCCAAGGAATGGAGAAGTACAGTACTTATTTTTGAAAAGTCCTTCCCCAAGCTGGGGCAATGGTTCCAAAGAGAGTGAGCGTATGAACAGCCCTGCAAGGCAGTTGGCAGAAGCTTAACTATATGACACCTCTTTAAACAGGACTTGGGAAATCAACGGCTTTCGAGACATTTTTGGACTTCCCAACTCCCTTCAGCCCCAGCCAGCATGGCCATTGCTTCAGGGATGATGGGAGATATAGTTTGACAACACCAGGGGGTGCACAGGCTCCCCACCTCTTGTTCTAAAAGGACTGAGAAACTGCTTATCTGGAGTCACTCGAAGCCAGTAAGCAGCAGGGGAAAAGAAGATTGAAAACAAAGAAGAGGAGAGTAACAAAAAGGACGTGTTACACACCCAAGGGGCACAGCATACAGAGAAAGGCAAAGGTTGGACAGATGCAAACAAAATAACAGGGGAAATGGTCCAAATGTGCTTTAGTAGGAAGTGCTCTGCAGTATTTTATTGGCAGTTCCATCTGTCTTAGATGTTCCGGTGAATTTGAAATCAATTTAGTAATCAGGTTTTTCCTTACCTTAATAGCCAAGAAGGGTCAGCTGTAGCTCAGTCCAGAGTGTGCACTGAATGTGAAGGTCCTAGGTTTGGTTCCCAGCATCTCCAGTTAAAAAAGGATTGTGTAGCAAGTAATGAGAAAAGTGTCAGCCTAAGATGCTGAAGAGCAGCTTACCAGTATTGGGCTAAATAGACAAACGGTCTGATAAAGTACATCTCCAGCTGATAGGCTGATTTAAGCTTGTAGCTCTGATAGAACTATGACTGGATAGGTACAAGGCCCGCTTGGTCCAATTGCACTGAACTCTCCTGTGGCTCTGTAGAAATTCAGAAAACACTGAAAAGCCCATTGGCTGCCCTGAATCTGTCTCAGAATCCTGTCTTCCATTTCTCTCGAAAGCTTCTGCCCAAGAACTGAAAGTTACATAAGCAGGAGATAGTTGCAGCAGCCAGGCCATAGACACTGTTAAAGTTTTGCAAAACCTTGACCTCTCAATTAAATGTAGGGTACTTTCCTAGACTGGCTGTCTGAGAGAGAGAGAGAGACAGAGAAAGAGAACAAGAATTGAGTTGTGCCATACCACAGCAGATGTTCTCCATCTTGTGTGGTGTGGTTTGAGCAGGCCCTGAAAGCTGAGTGGAAACATATTAGTGTTAATTATTAATGATTATAATCTCACCACGGTTATTAGTGGTATTTATTATTTACTTACAGCTGTTCTGCCCTTTTCTTTCTCTCCCAAGCTCTGCTGATTTGCCTTGGGGCACTCGGCAGAAACTTCTGCTATAATAAGCATTATGAATGAATGACTCTCTTAGATATAAATAAATGGATGCTTTGCTTTGCAAGCAGGGGAGGTAGCATTGGTGTGTGCTTGTACTGGGGGAGAGAATGAAAGAAGCAAGCTGGGAGGCGGGGGTTCTTCCTCCATTCATCTTTCTGTCATAACTCACTGCTTCGGCTTCCTGAAAGAATTATTCAAAGTCTGGGGTGAGGGGAAGACAGCAGAGGGCATTGTGACACCTGAAAGACTAACAGAATTATTACAGCATGCATTTTCGTAGGCTAGAGGCCATTCCATCAGGTGTATGAAGTCACAGACTGTATTTGCACTTCATGGTAACACAGCATCATTTTTTCTCTTCCTAAATATATCCATGTATCACTCAGTCTACACACACACTTACATACCTGCAAACAGAGGATAATATTTAATGCATCTGACCAAGTAGATTCAAGTACAGAAAATAATATCCCCAAATACACCTGCTTTCTCTCCACCCTCCCACGCTCCCAGGCTCAACTGGTGAGGGCACAGGAGGAAGCCTTCATGGTGGTTGCTCCTGGACTCCATAACTCCCTCCCACGGGAGGCCCAATCTGCCTCCTCTCTGCTGTCTTTTCACTGGCTGGCAAAGACGTTCTTATAAACAGGCCTTCAGCCTTGGATGGCCAGGGTAGAGTGATGTGCAGTTGAACGTGCTGTTTTTAGTATGGAATGTGTATTTCAAGCATTTGAATCTTTAATGTTTTTTAATTGAATTCCTGGTTTAATGCTTTTTTTTTTAAAAAAATTATATTCCATATTGTTTTAGACATTGTTTTGAATTGTATTGTAAACTGTTTTGAGTCCCATACCTACTTGCTGGGGTTGCTTTGGCTGGAGATCCTGCATTGAGCAGGGAGTGGACTAGATGACCCATGAGACCCTTTCCAACTGTATGATTCTATATAAGCAAAATGTGTTTTAGTACTTTCTTTCAGATGCTCTGATATGTTTGTTCTTCTATCTGTTGTACTAGAAATCTGCTCCAGATAATTGCTCATTAGGGGACCTTACTGATATTTAACTTGGTCTGAGTAACCAACCAACAAAATCTGTAATTTTTTTAATGTCAAAATGTAGTGTACTTTCATTGAATATACTTAGCTAGATAGTTTTGAGAATAGCCTGTCCCCATTGGCTTTTCTCTTTGAGATTTAGGATACTACCACTTATGTCCTTTAAGTTCAAAAAGAGGTGCTTTTCTAAAAATTTTAGATAAAAGATACTTAGAGTTTAAAACATGTGTGGTGTTCTGTTTCAAATCCTATTTGGTACATACATTTACAGGAAGGTTTTTATATGGGTGGTGTACATGCACTGTGAATTAAGGCACTTTTGCAGATGGAGGATAACCAAAAAGAAACAGTGTCTTCTTTTCTACGCCAAATGATCTGCTTCGCTAAAAATCTTTTTACTGAGTACCAGAGTTCTGCCATTTGGAAAGCTGTTGCACAGATGTGGCTTTTAAAATATGTGTGCAGATGTATACACAACCTCTAATTAAATACACATCATTTAAATTACTTTAAGTAAATTACAATTCTACATGGCCTGTTTGCTTCTTTTTCATTTTTTTAAACCTCAGGGATGGAATGCTACTGTTCTAGTTGTGTGGGGAGCCTGAGAGTGCACTCAAAAGGGACATCCACTTTCTAGTGACTATCTCTGTTAAAATGCTCTTCAGGTGATTTTTGAAAAATGATCGAACAAGCATAGGAAGAGTATTAGGTGGGAGTTGTTTCAGAAATGTGGACTCCTAATCCACATTTGTGTCTCTGGAATCAGAACATAGAAGTCAATTTGTCATGTTCAGCTGCTGGAGCAGATAGGCAAGGCAACTAGATGAAAGGGAGCAAAGCAAGCCAAACAGAGCAGCACCTTGGAGAGCTCTGAGCAAGCACCTTGCTCCTAATAAGCTCTAAAGCTCAAGTGGCCAAGACTCCTCTTCCCAGGCTCCACTGCTTCCTACCAACTGGAAAGCCCTAAAGAGATAGCCCTTTAGCTTGAAGTTTAGCACTCCACCTCTTCAAGAGCACAGTGTCAGCACTGGCACACTAACACTTAGGAAATTTGGAACCCTTGTCCCAGTGCTAGAGCTAGACTCAAGGATTGCCAATGTTGTTCTCATCTTGTTGGCCTCAGGCTTGGTGGTGGATCTCTTGTCTTTGAGGCTTAGTGTCTGTAATTCTCCAGTGAAGCCTGGGTTTGACATCTCCTTTGGTGGCAACACTGGGCCAAGGTGTTGCTGGATAGTGTGCCCCTGGCCAGTGGCTTGTAGTATTCAAATCAATCAGGCTTTCAGTTTTCTCAAAAATGTAACTCTTTTAGTCGCTTTTGAAGGAGTTGCTTTAATGTATTGTAACTATAATGATAACTACTTTCTAGGGACTAGCAGCCACAGCCATTAACTATTACAGTTATATTTACATAACTATTTTAAAAGAACCTTTTGTGGCTCTAAGATAGACCCATGTTTATTTGTCCACACTGGGGATATTCTCAGAATACGCACTGCTTCATACCTTACATTGTTCTGTGTTGTGCACTTATGTGGAAAGCCTTCTGCATTTGCAGAAAAGTGTGAGCTTTTTATTGTGTGTATGTGTGCCTTCAAGTCCTCTGTTGACTTATGGCAAAGCCATGAATATCATTGTGTTTTCTTAGGTAAGGAATACTAGGAGGTGGTTTTGCCTGTTCCTTCTTCTGAAATAGAGCCTACAGCACCTGCTGTTCGTTACTGGCCTCTCATCCCAGTATTAACCAGGGCTGACCCCGCTTAGCTTCCAATGTCAGATGAGATCTGATGCTTTTAGGGTATTTAGGTCCTGAATTTGTTATTACATGCACCAAATTACGCCGTTAACCTTTAGGATTTTCCTGTTTTAGTACTTTTATGGTTATTACCATAGAGTGGAGTCCTACTATGTTCAAGATTCTCCCTCCCCTGAGAAAATTATGTACAGAATGGTCAAGGGTGGGGAAGAGAAAATGCCCATTATTGTGAGCACAGCCGGGTGCTTAAAGTGTGTTATAAAGCAAATGGTTTCCATGAAGTGATCTCAAGTATATGCCTGTGGATTTTGAGGGAGGATTTGGAACTGCAGCCAACTCTATCTTCCTGGTTATTGAATCAATGCAATCATTGAAGGAAAAGCCCTCAGGAAAAAAAATGTAGAGCAAATGGAATGCTTGTCACCTGCCCTGTTTTAGAAGAAGAACCAAGAGAGAAATAAACTTGCATGATGGGGCTGTATGATACAAAATGACTTCCTTTCTGCAGCTGTTTGAAGGTTACAAGCTTGGCATTGTAGCCCAGTTTTCAGCAAACCTTGAGATCTCTCTCTCTGGCAGCTGTCATAATGTTATTCAATTCAACAGCCTCTTCTGTTTTGTTAGGAAATTATTGCAAACACTTCAGCTCTGATCCTTTTGAGAAGGAATTAAAGTTTTGATACCTGGGCTGTTTGGTTGCCTACCTCTCCCCTCCCAGTCCTTCACATTAGCTCAGCCTTAATTACTTTCTACCTTCCCGAGGCCTACTTAGCCCTGGAGAGGAGCAGGCTGGCCTAAGGCTTTGCTTTCTCCAAGCGGCGGTTGAGTGACACACTAAGTAAGTGGAAATGATAATTTGTTCTGTAACAAAGCAGCTGTAATAGACTTTCTGTGGTGTGAGTGAAGTAGCCCTTAATTAGAACTGAAGGTCATTCTTGCTGAGAGAGGTGGTTGGAAAGTCAAATGTGGTCCATCTTGAAGCTTGTGTTGTGGGAAACTGGCAAAGCTGCAAGGGCCCCCCTCCGGCAGGAGGGGGGCGCCCACAGTGCAGGGGAGTTCCTAACATTAACAAACAAACATAACATTAATAAACAAGAAAAATAAAATTTATTTCAACGTGTGGTAACCCAAAGAGTAGGCATTTAGAAAGCAACTTTGCTGTGTTGATATGGACTGGGGGAAATCACGTTGCAGTGGTTTTTATGACTTGTATTAGCCATTCAAATGTTCAAGTATACTTTTGGTGAGTGTGGTATGGTGCGTGGCTTGTGTCACTTGCTGCAGAAGACTCTGCTTGCCTTCTCATACTATCATTTGTTGGCACTGCTGCTTCTATGGGTAGTAGCAGATTACAGTTGTTGTTGTGTGCTTTCAAGTCATTACCAATTTATGGTGACCCAAAAGTGAATCTGTCACAGGGTTTTCTGGGGCTGAGAGTGTGTGATATGCTCAAGGTCAGCCAGTGGGTTTCCAGACATGCCACCAAAAACACAGACACACACAGAACACCCCCATGCATGTCTCTCACACCTGTTACAGACTTTTTATTGTATTCTAATCTTCATCAAGTCCCGCTTTCTCTCTGTTCTGGGACCCAGGGCAGCTCACAATGTAATGAAAGATGCAATGCAACTGCAAATTCTGTAAATTAAGTATAATATTAGAATATAGTTTGAGAAAATATCCTATTAAAACAGCAGCTGCATTAAAAACAATTTAAAATAATTTAAACACACAATCAGAGCAGAGTACAGCAATATCCACCTGCCAGTTAAAAAGCCCTTCCCAAGAAGCCAGTTAGCTGCCAAAAGTCTGCTTTTTCACCGTGGCTTCATCTTCCTCCTCTGAGACTCACTGATTTGAATTCGCTTCCAATTTGGCTTTTGGGGATATTTTACTTAATGCACCATTTAAAATTAACCTCCAACTCAGTAATGGTATAAGGACTACCATGTGTTTGTGCATTGTACTTTAGTTCTTTGTCTTACAAGAGATGTGCATGGTTGTTTTTTTCCCCACTGCAAGCAGATACAAATAATTGCTGATGTTTTTGTTTTCTCAGGGCAAACACTCACAATGTTTCTTTGTCCCTGTAGCCTTTGGTGCAACCTGAAATCTTGTTTTGCAGCCAACACAATGAAATCTTCCTTCTGCATCACACCTCCTTAATTTTCTTGTTCCAAAATGCAGTTCTTGGTCCAAATTCTGTTGATTAGACCCAACTAGAGTAGGCCCATTGCATCAATTGTTGAATGGTGAATCAACATGCGGGTGGCTCCTCTTGACTCTGAGTCCACTCTCGTTGGGAACAGCAATAGGATTCAAGCCCATGTATCTGTCATGCTCAATTCTGTTCTGTTTTTCCGTAGTCTTCATCTTTAAGTAGAGCTCTAAGGAACTCAAAGCTTGTCTGCTGTTTTGTAGCATTTTAAAAAGCATGAAGGTATTACCCCACAGATTGTTGCTCCTGTGAATTTTGGTCTCTCTTGTGTTGCACAAGGATCAGTGACCTGGTGGCCACCAGATATTTTTGGACTGCATCTCCCACCATCGCTGACCAGTGGCCATGCTGACTGGAGCTAATGGAACGTGATAGCATCTGGAGGAGCACAGGTTTCTCCAGCACATTCCTTCTGAAAATACTTTATTAGACATCAGCATTCTGCCAGTTAATCTTTCCCTGTTGAAAAATTTGACAGGTCTGAGCTGTCAAGTATGCAGAATGTAGTATGCCACTGATGTTAAATATAGCTTTAAATAATAAATAATAGTAATAATAGTAGTGAGTACTGATAGTGAGTTGCTGATGCTGTCATTGTTGTGTGCCTTCAAGTCATTTCCAACTTGTGGTGACCTATCATGGAGTTTTCTGTGTCTGAGAGTATGTGACATGCCCAAGGTCACCCAGTAGTTTTCCATGGCGAAGTAGAAATTGAATCCTGGTTTCCAGGGTCGTAGTCCAATTCTCAAACCACTATATCATGCTGGTTCACTGGTAGTGAGTTCAGTAATCCCTCCACATTGGGTAGGATTAGGGGCACAGGACCCCATGAAAGTGAAAAAAAAAATGAATAACTTTAGCCCCTCCCAAACCATATTTAATACACAAAACGTATGATCATTCAACCCACTGTAGATTTCTTTGAGGCATCAGGGTTCCTTCATAAGGCAGAAGTGGGTGGCTGGTGGGGGTTACTGCCACCTCCACTGCTGCCCCACGCTATTTTTAAGAGGAACTTAACAAGCCTTGTTCACAGTTTCTCAGTCTCATTAGGTTTGCAGTGCCTGTTAAAAATGGCATAGGGAGGCAACAGAGGGGACAGCAAATAATCCATGAATAATCAAATCCAGAGAAGTTAAACTCACACATGTGGAGGGCTGACTGTACTGAGGTGTAAATGCAAAGAAGTTATGCTCAATGGCCGTCAGTGGGAGTTTGTTTTTTTCCCCTGCTTAATGATACCACTAGTATGCTATTGGCTGCTGATTTATGGTGACCCCTTGAATTCCATGAGGTTTTCTTAGGCAACCAGAGGTGGTTTACTTAATTGTGAATGAATTCCCTGTGTCTGTTATTGTTTGCTTGTTTATTTTATCTCACTCATTGTCTAAGACATTTAGAATGCTGCATAACTTGGGTGACCAGCCTGTGGACCTCCAGATGTTATTGGATTGCAACTGCCATTATCATTGACAATTCAAGCTTGATGAAAACTGATGGGAGTTGGAGTCTGCTAGCATCTGGCAGGGCACAGGTTCCCCAGTCCTGATATATGGAACTCCCCTCCACCTAACTTTATCCTCATAACAACCCTGTAAAGTGGGCTAGGCTGTGGGAAAACGGTCCAAGTTCTTCTACTGATCTTTGTGGCTGAGTGAGGATTTGAATCCGTGTCTCCCCAGCCCTAGAATAACATTCTAATCACTATGCCACAGTGGCTGCCTACATCACATCGGTTCTGCTTATCTGCAAAAATTCTGAATGGTGAGGCGATAATAGTAGTGTGGTGACATTCCCTGCTGAGTAATTTTCTGAACTACTGACTTCCAATGTGTATTTTCATCTCCAAAGAAGCCCGTCTGTCAGACAGAAGTAAACCTCCCATACAATGAAATTATCATCAGCTGAATGGGCCTGTAACAGATTGCCTCAATCCATGCTGGATACTGGCTTCTTGAAGCCTGCCTGTCTTGCAGTTTTTCACACTCAAGCCCACAGAATCCCGGGTTTTACTCCACTCTTACTTCTGACAGACAGCCTGCTCCACGAACTGCTGTCAGCCTCTCTGTGGGCTTGATCACACGAAGCAGGTAAATCGCAATTACAGCAGCAGTGGGAGACTGTTTAGAAAGCGTTTCTTTAACAAATACAAAAAAAAAAGTCCATTAATGACCTTCTTTGCAATAGAAGCGTTCCCTGAATGGTCTCCGCTGGGAGAACAACAAATAGAAGAAGAACAACATCACATGGTAAGTCCCAGCCAAAGATGCTATTATCCTGCTGTAATTGCGATTTATCTGCCTCTTGCGAAAAGGTCCCATGTCAAGTTACTGCTTTGAGCGGAGGCATGAGTGCTGTGCATAGCTTACTCTATTACCAGTAGTCTTTTTTTTTCTCAGTCATAAGACGGAAAAAAAAAAATCAAAGGAAGCAATTTTACATTTAACTGTTGGGAGGTTTGCTTATTAGTTACATAAACCTTGGTCAATGCAGTCAGTGAAAGGGGGAGGAGGCTTGAACTGGAGGTATGGAATACAGGCCCAGTGTCTACACCTCCATCACCAAATCTGTTGGAAAGGAGAAAACAGAGGGATAGAAGCAGAGAATAAATGAATGGCTGCATTAGCAAAGCCAGGGTTTTCAAGGATTCTGCTGGAAAATGCACCCTGGTTGCCAGTTTGATTTAGGCCAGCTGTCCATTTCCTAACCTCTGCATCACTTGGCTTGGATTTTATTGGCAAAGGCAAGCTTAATCCTGAGTCATCTTGTGGTTCAGCTTTTATCACAAGCAGCTTCTGCTTTCGTGTGTCAGTCTCTCTTTCTCCATCTTGTGCTCTCTTTTGTTTCAAATTAGCACTGCAATTAAAGACTGAGATCCTGCTGGCAGCTAACCAGTAATTACTGTACAGCGAAAGGGAGAAACATCTGTCAAAGCTAGGATGAGATAACAGCTGTAATTGATTGCCACCTCCCAGAGTCTGACCACCAACAGATGGCCAGGGCCAGTTTTTAATAAACAGACACAGCAGCAGTTGCAGGGGTCACTGTGTCTCTTTGGAGGTGGCTGTTAGTGAATTGCTCCTGTTCTGCTGTGTGGACCAGTCACTCATCTCCTTTATTTTATTCTATTTTTTTTCCTTCAAGCTGTCTTCCTGGGCTCCAGCAGTACACACTGTATTTTACAGAGGGCCAGACAAGACTGGAGAAGGATGCTAAGAATAGAACGGCAACTGGCAGTTCTGTGAGAATTAGGTACACTTAGCACTGTTGATTGCTGCCGAGAAAGGTCCTCCTAGTAAGAATCCACATGTCAAGCAAGTTCACAATAACTTGAAAGAGAATAGACAATATCAGAAATAAAGAGTTTGTTTCAGGAATATCTCTGTTTTAATGCTTCAGAGGCAGTACTTAGACTCTAGTGGCAGTGATTGGCCTCAGTACTAAATTGTCTACCAGGCTTGTGAATTTTCTGTGCTGTTGCACCCCAGTAGACTGCAGGCTTTGCATGCAGAAATTCCCAGGTTCATTCCTTGACATCTCCAGATGGTGGTGGGAAAGATTCCGGGCTAAAATGCTGGAGTGCTATTGTCAGTCGGCATAGACCGGAGTGAACAACTCGCAGTTCTCCAGGCGTGCTGGACTGCAGCTTCCATCAGCTGTAGTAGCCTAGACAATGGTGAGGGATGATGGATGTTTTAGTCCCTTTATATCTGGAGGGCCATAGATTTCCCATGCCTGGTGTGGATAAAACTGAATTGGAAGGTCCAGAGGTCCAACTTAGTGTGAGGCAGCTACCAAGTTGGACATGGCTACTGCAAGACAAGTGTCCTGTATTTCTAATTGGAAAGGAAATGGTTTCATGCAGCAGCAGTATCATTTCTAAAGATCTTTTCATCTTTTAACAAATTGGTTTATTTGGTTCACTTTCCAAGGCCTGAGCCTGTGACACAGAACTCCCTGAGATAAAATGTAACATGGCATCTTGCATTTAAGCCATACAATCTGTCATTAATTTGGCTAATAAATTGCCACATAAGAACAAGAGTCTTGGAAGATTAGCATCTGCAATCAGTTGAGAATTACAATGTTGGCTCTCATAGCACAGACTTATAATTAAGTCCTAGGAAATTTATTGTCATACAAATCTGCTTATTTTAAAAAAATGCTTCTGTTGTCTTGAAGACTTTATTGATTGTGTGGTTGATCTGTTCTTTAGATGTTCACAGGATTCATTTGGGGAAGGTTGGCAAATGTTAAATAATGACAGCTATCTGTCTGGAACAGCTGTCTGGAACTTTTTCTCTCTTTTTCCATTATAAGTGCAATAATATTTTCTTTGTATTGTAGGTCCCCCATGACCGTGTGACTAGTATCCACAGTTCCACCCACCCACGATCCGCTCCAGGGCCATGGTTGATGCCAGTGGACTTCCTTGCTCTGTACACCTGGGCCAAGAGAGGTGCGCAGTGAGGCACATCTGGGCTCTCTGTACCTCCTCAGCCAAGAAAGGAGACAAATGCTCTTTCCTTGGCCGAGAGAAGCACGCGGCTAAGAGCAGCTAGGCCTCTCACCAGATTTGGTTCCCTGGGGGGCTGCTTACCAAGCCCCACTGGGAACAAAGGCGGGAAAGAAAGAGGAGCTTTATGGTGGAACTGCCTCCCTCCCTCACCACCTTACCCAGGCTGGGGGTCCAAATATATTGGCATTATCTGTGTTTTTCACCTTCCATATTAAATCTAGGAATATATCCTTTGTGGATATGGAGGACCTACTGTGTAAGCTGTTTTGTTTCATCTTGTAGGTTATGGATACCACTAGGGATTTTTTAAAAATTGCTCTGATTTTTTTTCTTCCTTCTGACATTCAGTATCGTTTTAGCCTGTCAACAGATGTGTTAAAATTGCCATATAATTGTATGGGAGTAACAGCAACAAAACAAAAATCTTTCAGTAGGCTTTCAGTAGGTTTGGCAGATAGGTTGTGTCAGGGAGGGTTAGAGGTTACTTGCTGTCCCCTCTGGTGCTTTTAAGTCAGGAATTTTGAACTGTTTTGCCAATGTATACTCAAAGTTGAAGTGTCTGACATCTCTGTCTTTTGGCAATGCTGGGTGAGGATGACAGGAGTCGCACTCCAAATCTTTTGAAGAGAACCAATTGAGGAAGGGCTGCATTAGAAGATGGAAGGCTTCTATATTTGGGCTCTGCCAGCTCTCTAAGGCAGGATGGGGAACTTCTAGCATCCAGATGTTGTTTTTTAAAATATTTATTAAAATATTTCTATCCTGCCACTGTCCAGAGATCTCAGGGTAGCATACAATAAAACCAATCTGACCAATTGAAAAGAGTATGAGTAATAGAAGGCTGAAAACATACCAAACAATTTAACAAGTTGAAAAGACAGATTAAAACAGTCAAGGTAGATTAAAACAATTTAAAATAATGTACGTGTCAGAGTTTATGTAGAACCAATTAGGCCAGGAGCATTGAGAATTAGAATTCAGCAGCTAGACATTCTCCACTCCAGCTGTAAGGCTCACCACAAGGTAAAAAGGCAATAGCACGGGGGTACATCACAAACTTTGCATGAAAAAAGTTCCCTGGTTCACCTTAGAGATCTCCAGTTTGCTCTTTGATCACAGAGCTGGGAAATATCTGAAGCTTTTCTGAGCTGCTATGAGTCGGAACTGACAGTAATGGGCTGAATGAACGACATCAATATCAGGCAGCTTCCGTGTGTTCTGGTTTCCCGCCTCCCATATGAATGCTTGAACTGTCTTGTTGGATTTAGTGTTACGCGTGTGTTAAACTATTTTTTATTTCTGCATGGTATTTTGACCAAAAGCTTTCGATGTAAGAGCACTGGTGTAGAATGGCTCCTTGTGAATGTACGGAGAGAGCGTAAGCAAGTCACTGCTTCCAATAGGCTTACAATCCAAAGGAGATGGTGAGGGTTCAACAGAGGGAGCACAAACAAGGGTACAAAGGGAGAAATATGGGCAAAAAGATGCAATTGTCCTTTGTTGTTTATTCCCAGCATGTGGCATTCAGATCTTAAAACTCAGGCAGGTTCCTGTAGGTATGGTCTTTCAGATAGTCTGGACCTAAGCAGCACAGGACTGTACAGGTCACAACCAGCACTTTGAATTCAGCCCAGAAATGTACTGATAGCCTGTGAAGCTGGTTCAGCAAGAGAGTTTTAGTCTAATAACACAAAATAGCACAGATAAATGTGCTGTCCTCAGTGGCACAGCTTACATAGACGTTGAATCAGTCTAGGCACAATTGTACACCTCTATTAGAATTATATAGTGAAGTGTTAACACCCCTTCTCCTAGCGTGTTTGTTTAACCTGCTTTGGTTGTGTGTTAAAGGACAAGCTTCAGCAAGAAAGGAATGTCTTACCACATGTAGGAGTTTGAGTTATCAGTGATTATTTAGCAGTAGAAGTGGACCAGCTTTGCTGAGAACAAAATCTAGTGCTTCTTTGCTCAAAAGGCATCCATTTTATACCTTCTTCAGTCTTGGTTTAGCCACTCTTCCCCTTCTCTCTCATCCAATCAAAAGAGGGATCTGAGATAAGATAGGCACCATTACTATTCTATCTGTTCCAGCCAGTGTACATACTGAAGTTTATTTTCTCTTTCACCCTACTGGTGTCTCCTTTTCTTGTCTACAGGTGCAAAGGTGTCGCTGGCATTAGGCCAGTAACCTTGTTATTATTATAAGCCTGCTATTGCCTTTATCTTATCTTTGTTTATACTTAGGCTGGCTCCTTTCCCAGAGCAAATGTGTTTATTTTCATAACATGCTACTCTGCAATATATCTCTGCAGCTCCAAAAGCTTAAATGAGGCAAACAGAAATCTAAAAAGCAGCCTAGCCTGTCACTCCATGTCCAGATCACCATAATCCTACCCAGCACAGAAAACTCTGTCCAGAGTGCATCCTGCAGCTGGGATGGCAGCAGATACTACTTGGAACAGACCCATCATGGAGGATATGAAGACCTGAGCTGCTCCTGTCAGAAAGGTCTCATCATGAATATTGAAGTCCTCCAGCACAACAAGCAGAACACCAATATCACCAGAGAGGCCAACTCTGGCAGCTTAGATGGGGAGACGGTTGAACAATGGAGTTGGCAGTACACCCCCAGAATCCCTGTTCTGCCCCAGTCACCCATGTTCACACACTCAAACCTGGTAGGTTGTGGGGCAGGGCTCTTGGTGAGAAAGATGGAATCCTAATAGACCACTGCAACTCCACCTCCCCACCCTACCCCCAGGCCTCACCTGCTGCTGTACAGAGAATCCAGACAGAGCTGAGACAGATTATGTCCTCCAGCTTTATCCAGATGTTAGCTCACTTCCTATTTTGCTCATAGCAAAGGAAGAAACACCTGGCAATTTGAAGGCAGAGGGGTACAATGGATGGAGTCTGCAGGTTGCAACTTAGATCAGGTTTTGCCCTGGGCTTTCAGCTCAGCAAAATTGAGGGCATAACCAGAAGTTATGTTGCCATCTGGGTAGCATGCATGTTCAATGCTATTCATGGAGATGTACTCGTCATTCAGCTTTACTGGCACTGAGGCGTGGAAAGGAAGAGTCAAATATAATATTGCAAGGGAGTGAAATATACAGTTATTATGGACAGTGTGGCTACGTTTGGATGTTGCAATAAACCTTTGTGAGAAGAACTGAGTTTAGCTTCCCTCCTGGCTTCTAGGTTGCCCTACTCCTTCTCCAGCATGGCCTTGCGAAGGCCCTTTAGTTGGAGCACTGCTGCTGATTTAATGTAGGCTAGCTGTCCACAAACCTCAGGATGCTTTGGAATCAATTCCCATATCCCTGCCATTGCCTGTGCTGGATGGGGTTGAGGGAGAGTACCAAAGGTCTGACCTGGTACAAAACAGCTTCTCCTGTGCCGAACTTATGTCTTTACCTCCATAGGTCCCATACAGTCCACACTGACTGCAGTTCTTCAAGTCAAGTAGCACCTTGGAGTTAATATCTGGCTCCTTCAGGATATGTATGCGTGCCACAGCAGTGGAGATGGCAAGGAGCAGCATACTTGACATGGAGAGGGCCTTTACGTACTCCTAACTGCCACATGAGCAGCAGGTCAGCAAGTGAGTGGAACCTAAATAAGCAGCTCTTGTCATCTTCCATCTCTCTGATCCCTTGAACAAAACCAGCATGTGGAAGGCAGCAGGGCAAGGCAAAGGCCTCCTTAAATGTCACAGGAATGTCTGCAGCACAGGGAATGGAGCAGCTTCCAAAGAGCAGGAAGCTTTGTAATATTTATAGGAGCAGGATTAGTTTAAAAATTCACTGGCCTGTTAAGAGGTTTGGCCTTGTCCAAGCATTCTTGCTTCTGTGTTTCCCTTTTTCCACCCTGAAGCTTTGCCTGCAAAAATCTTTTTACACTATGGGAAAGAAAAGGAGGCGAGAACTGCTATTTGGCAATATAGTTAAACATGGAGAAAAGCACCTGCAGAGTGCTACCCATCTAGACGTCATCCAGTCTAATTGTACAGTTTGATCCTTCCTGGAAGTTTTCAGCAAGTGGTTCAGCAGCAGAACACCTTCAGTATGTGTTGCACCAGGAAACCCATACCTAGCATGGCCACATGGGGAATTTGGTGAGTTGTAGTCCAAAAATCGATTTTATGAGCATTGGTTGTAGTGAAGGAAGAACACAGGATTATAGCTCTGGGACTCTTTTCAAAACAAGAATAACAACATCTGATGGAACAGCATGCCCTGCAGAAGAGTCTTTTGTGTGGCTTTCAAGTCTCTCTACTTCCATGTCCCTGAATCAGCAAGGAGGAAAGAGACTTGCTAAAAGTCTTTTAAAGCCAAACTCCAAGAGATATGATTGTCCGGTGAATCACTATACCCCTTGACACAAATACACACACACCTTTAAAAGTTCCAAACAGTGATTTAGAGAAATTGGAAGTAACCAGAACATCACTTGCAGTTTTGCAAAAATCATGTGGTGTGGCTTGTGGCAGTCCACGGGAGCCAAAAATTGGACAGAAGTAGTCCTAACGCCTTAAAGGCAGCAGACCCTGTCTGATCTTGGAAGCTAAGCAGGGTCAGCCCTAGGGTTCGAACCTGACCCCATCACTTTAAACAGAAACTCTTCTCTACAAGTTGGTTTGCCTTTCTAATTCAAAAAAGATCTTTAGGTAATTTTCAGTATGTTTTCCCACCAATGGCACTACTATTCTGTGGTGGTGGGATTGCATGTTTTTGTGAGGCAAGAGGCTGTGCTGATGGCTGATCCCATGTTAGACGGGCTTTTGCTGAGGAGCCAGCCTAAATGTGCCAAACAGCTAATGGGCTAAAACAGTGCTGAGGGGTGACATTGGGGGAAGGTCTCTCAGAGACAACAGTAGTGGCACTATAGCTAACACTTGTTAGTACTGCACACAAGGAGACAGGATAAACCCCTTTTGAATGTCTTTTACCATGAAAACCCTCTGCTGTAACAATCCAAAGTGAAACAAGAGATAATGCCAAAAGATGAAACTCCCAGATCAAGATGGCATTCAACAAGATATTGGCGTACAGCAGAAGATAACTGTTGGGTTTTTTGGCTGCTGTGTCAGACTATTGACTCATGCTTACCTTGTTGACTACTAGGATCCTTATATCTTTTTCACAGCACCGCTTTCAAGTCCCATGTATCACCCATCATATATATTTCTGCATTTCATTTTTCCTGCTTAGATGTATTACCTTGCGTTTATTCCTGTTGAAATTCATTTTGTGAGTTTTGGCTCTGCTCTCCATCTGTCAAGGTTACCTGCATATTTGATAAGCATGCCACCAATTCAAAGTGGATTTAGATCTTAGAGTCTCCCAGCTGAATGAAAGTGGCCATGCTAGCTGGGGCATCCAAGGAGTCGTAGTCAAAAAAAGTAACTTCTCTTATATGTGAATGGGAGCATAAAGCAATTTAGAAATGGTAATCTATAAGAGCTAACAGAAATAACGGGGTGGTGCAAATCACTCAGATGTTGACAATCCCAATGTGGGAAGGACTTCCAGACAGTGTTTACTCATGGTTTCAGACCCAAACATACTAAAAATCCTGAAATAGCTCGATGTGCTAACAGCTAAGACTGCAAAGACAGTGGTATGAATACCTTCCTGTGTTAAGAATATATATGTATTTTTTTTCATGGTCAGTTATCCTTGAGTACATGGTGTTAACCGTTTTGGCTGGCACAGCTTCAGTGGATATAGCCCAACATTGCTCTCCTTTCCACCAAAGTTCTGGAAGTGTCTGCATCAAGCCGTATAACTCCCTAGCAAATGGACAGAGCAGCAAATGGGCTGGGATGGCAGAGGGAATGGTGCTACATTCTGCACAGTAATCCCAGCTCAGTCTGCCTCCTGCTTCGCATAGCGGCAGAGCTGTGTTTTTCACAGCCTCTGCCCATTCAGATTTCTGTAGATTCACCATCAGCACAGTGGCTAAAGTGATTCACCTGAATAGGCTGACAACATTAACTGGCCCAGGGAGTGAGTGAATCTTGCCTTCTTCCATTTCTGCCTAAATAGGAATTGTGTGTTCATCTCGGTCTGACTGCACTTGTGGTTCTGTGCGTTCAGATTGTTTCCATCCTATGGCAACCCTATCACAGGGTTTTCTTGGCAGGGTTTGTTCAGCGGTGGGGTTGCCTTTGATTCCCTCTGGGACTGAGAGAGTGTGACTTGCCCAAGGTTACCTAGTGGGTTTCCATGGCCAAACAGGGATTCAAATCCTGGCCTCCAGAGCTGTGATCAAATGGTCAAATCACTGCACCACACTAGCTCTCTCTGTGCTACAGAGGAGATTTCTTCCAGGGCCCTTTTGCTCTTTATTGTCCTGATCACTTGTTGCAGCCACCATAAATGGGTATATTCCATCAGCAATGGAATGTTGCTCCCTTAATCAAATTTTCACCGCACTAGCAAACTTTCCACTCAGGCCATATTTGAATGAACCTGCTTTAAGAAGACACGAGACTTTCACAGTGTAGTGTCTGTGGCTGATTGATTGAAATTAGTCTCATGTACAAAGCCACCCCATGCCCTTCTATGTTTCTCTGTGCACACGGTGGTTGGCTGAACTATGTGCTGATCCTCAGAATGACCCCCTTCTTGGAGCTCATTTGAAAGCATAAAGGGGGAAAAGGGGTGGGCTCAGTCCCCAAAAGAGTTTTGCCTCCGCCTTCTTAGTCTTTTTATCTGCCTAAATATTTCTTAATTTCTGTAAACCCTGTGATTTCCCCAAGCCACCAGGTACATGGGATAACACTGTTTTGGCTCTGTAAAAATTAACAGAGCTAATCCTTAATATGTGCATGTTGGTACTTTTAGGTGAGGGAAGAGGCTGTGGCTTCAAGTCCCGTCCATTTCAGAATTTGCTCAGTTGCTCATCAGCTAAGGAGACAGTGAGACCCCTTCAAAAGCTACAGCAACTGCTCCCAAGGCCCAGTCACCCCAGCCACTAAATCATTTAGAGCTGTGCTGCAGCTGAGGCCTTCCAGATCACCCTTTTGTTGCCATCACTCAGCAGGGTCTGGATGTAAGCCAGGGCTGCAAATGGCCATTGTGTGAGCAAAGCTGCACATCTGCAGTTGTAGGCAAATGTTGCTGTCAGCCGCCTGAATGACACTTTTGTGAAGTGGGTGTTTCTTTTCTCTCTTTAAAAGTCCTCCAAAAGGGAATGGGAGGAGTAGAAAGATGGTGAGCTATTTTTATGGTGTAAATGGGCTATTGAGATTTCAAACCTCATGTGCGTGACTGTGCCTTCACGTCGCCTGTCAATTTATGGCAACCCCCTGAATTTCACAGGGTTTTCTCAGGCAAGGAATACCGAGAGGCAATATGTCCTTGTTTGCCTCTGAAATGTAGCCTACAGGACCTTGTATTCCTTGGTGGTCTCCCATCCAAATACTAACCCAGCCTGACTCTGCTTAGCTTCGAAGATCAACCAGGATCCGGTGCCTTCAGAGCATTTAGGCCTCACTGTGTCCTAATTTAACCCATATTTGAATCACTAATGAGTGTTTCTTCTTTCTTAAGATAGTCAGAAAAAAAATACTTGGAACCTTTGGCAAATCTGTATTGGCAAATACAGTTTGTTCACAAAGCCAGGGCAGCATAGCGCTGGACTAAAACTTGTGTCCAGAGATCAAATCCATTCTTTCCCGGGGAACATCACTGGAGGAAAGTGAACATATTTTGCCAAAACCCGCCTGGGATCTTTCCTACAGCTCAGAGTATTTTGTTTTGTTTCTTTTTGTAATCACTAGCTTTTCATTATATGACACCAATTCTATGAAGAGTCAGTTCCTCTCCTCCCCATCCCTTGCCACCAGGTCAGCCATCTCTCCTAAATGTGTTTGTGTTCTTGAGGGTGTTCGTAGATATTCCGTGATGAAGGAATGAGACATTTATGAGCTCTGTGTTCTTCTATCAAATGTTTACTTGTTCTAGCCATGGGCTGTTAACAAGGATTCTGTCATAACAGAGATAAAAATAAGACAGGGACCATACACAGGATTAAAAATGAACCAATTTGCCAGTAGAACAAATAGATGCAACGTGGTTCTTCTTGTGTTCTTACAGAATGGAAGATGTTGTTGTCTACACATCAAAGTCTCAGTGGAATTTAATAATGTTGTAGGTGGCCAGACTTTCCTTTGCAGCTGTTGCAAAGCAAGCTGCTCTGCCTTTCCGACAGATAGTTGCTCTGCACTCCCTATTGGTTTAATTGTGTGGCTCACTGCCATGTATAAACTAAGCCTCTTGTTTCAAGTGCAAAGGTTGCAACCAACCTTCCCCCTCTGCCTCTTTCTGTGCATTTTATGCCAGAAGGAACAGTCTTCTTCATGGGCAGGATCCATCACTCAGGAACGTCGTGAAGCTCTAGCGAGGAGAAGTGATACTGGAACTCCACATAAGGCTGCTTTTAAAGTTCAACATGTCTGTTTTGAAGAAGGGCTATCAGCCAGTGGTAAAACAAACCCTTTGCATGTAGACAGTTTTATGTTCAGTTTCCAGCAGCTCCAGGTAAACTATATCTCAAGCAGTAGAGCTAGAAAACACCGGCAGTCTTGTAGAATCTTGGCCAAACATTGTAAACCACACACACTAGCAGCCTGGTGTGGTAAAAGACATGCATACTAGACTGTATAGATTCATTTGACAGTCAGTGTGGTAGAGTTGTATGAGCATTTCACTACAACCCTGAAGACCAGGGTTCAATTCCCCACTCAGCCATGGAAACCCCCTGGGTGACCGTGGGCATGTCACACATTCTCAGCTCCAGAAAATCCTGTGATAGGTTCGCCTTAGGGTTTCCATAAGTTGGAAACAACTTGAAGGCACACAACAACAACAGATTCATTTATACTAGAGTGCTCTGGTACAGCCTTCCTCAACTTGCCACCTCTAGATGTGTTGGACTACAATTCCCAGCATCTCCACCCAGCATGACCTCCCCAGGTTGAGGAGAGTGTTCTAGCAGGTTACAGGAAAACAAACAAACGAACATCAACTCTAGTGTACAAGCTTGATACTTTGGTTTTTTTTTTCTCCTACTCTCAGTCAAATTCCTAGTATTATTCAGGAGAAATAAATGTTGAATGTAATGGTCAGGACATAAATTATGATTTAATATTTTGAAAATGTTTGGGAGCGAAAGATCTTGCCTCCATTCAGTATGTCGGTCTAAGTTGGCCTCTTCATCTCCAGACCTTAAATTGGATCGATTATCCAATTTAATCTCCTTGACTAATGCCCCAAAGGCAGTTTCACTGGCATAAGGCAGCCTTGGTTTCACTTGTATTAACTCCCAAAAAACAATCTTGGTTCACTGCATTCAATTACCTTTCATCCAGCATACTTTTTGTACCCATTTTTATTCTCCAGCTTGTCTGGCCCTGCAGTTTTTAAATCATACTTTCATGACCCATATGATATTTCACATAAAATTTATTGGCTGTAACTCAGTTCCTTGGTTTTTACTGGCTCTCCCCTCACCCACTCCAAACCAGAAACCTTTAAACATGCATATACACATTTGTGGCTTCTTGAAATATGTCAATTGCCTGAGCTAAAATTTCAGAAGAGGAACTGTATTTAAAAATTTCTCAACCTTTTTAACTTGTAGGAACCCTTGAAATAATTTTTGGGTCCCCAGGGAACCGTTGCATAGAATATTAGTATATCTATAGCTCCCCAAAAAGTTATTTTTTCCCAATCATGATCTCTCATGGAACTTCTAACAACTTCATGTGGACCTGGTTTAAGATGATGCTGTGTTTTTCTGGGTTGTTTTTTTTTAAAACAGACTCACATGCAAATATATTGTTCCCATGCTACCAAACTGCTAGAGCAATTTAACAGCTGCAAATAGAATAAAGCTGCCTCCTTATAAAAATGTTTAAAGATCACTCTGTCCTTGTAAATCCTGTTGTTGTTTTCATCCCTCCTTCCCCTAAGTGCAAATCTGAACCAATGGCAAACGGCAGTAGTCTCTGTGTGTGGAATAACTCTAATTAGCAGCTGGAAGCTATAGGGCATCTTGTGTGTGCGTGTGATCACTGCTGATGCTGAATTTGATTTAGGCCGCATTATGGCACAATATGGACATTTAGCTGCCTTATCTCACTGTGTTACAAAGCTGACATTAAGTCAAATATCTAAATGTCACCGGGGACCCCGGCAGCAGCCGTAGCAGCTATTTGGCTTCTAGTATATTATGTACATTAGGAAGGCAAACCACATTTTGGAGATTATTGCCGGTTGGAGGTACTGAATGTCAGAGTTCACTGTGCTGCAACAAGCAGCTTGTGATAAGTTCCTTAAAGCCCATGTCAGCTTAAATGACAAAAAGTCTTGCTGACTATACAGGCTCTAGGACCCATTCATTTGTTTTTTTAGCAGTCCGGGGTATCCCTAGAACTCTTCTCAAGTACCACATTTCAGACAAGTTGATTTTCTTCCTATCATCTTGCTTCATGGTCCAGCTTTCACAACCATGAACAGAAATTGGAAATACAATGGAATGAGCAATCCTAACTTTAGTATTCAATGATACATCTTGACACTTGAGGATGTTGTCTAGTCACTTCATAGCTGCCCTTCCAAGTCCTAGTCTGATTTCTTGACTGCAGTATCCTTCTGAGTAATGACTGAGCCAAGGTGTGGAAAATCTTGAACTGTTTCAATGTCTTCAGCGTCTGCTTTGAGGTTATGTAAATCATCTGTGGTCATTATTTTTGCTTTCTTAATGGTCAACTGCAAACCTGTCTTTTGCACTTTCTGTCTGGTCTTTCTTCAGTAATCATTCCAAGTCTTTGTTGTCTTCTGCTAGTAGTATGGTGACATCTGCTTATCTTAAACTGCTAGTGTTCCTTCCTCCAATTTTCACGCCTCCTTTCTTTGAGTTTTATGTATTTTTTAAAATGACTGATTTTTTTCTTCCAAAAAATGGACAAAGGTATATAGTCCTCAATTAGAGTGTTAGGCTTAATGACCTTCTCCACCACCACCGCCCAAAAAAAGAAGGAAAGGAAAAGACCTGTGCCTGGAAATGCAGGTCAGCAGGCAGAAGGTGGATTCAGCATGTGAGAGATGATTGAATATATAGCTTACAATTAGTCCTGAGGAAAAAGAAATTACAATGTACACATTAGCAAGGTCCCTGGCTCTTCCTTGACTGAGGCATGCTTTCTCATCTGTCCTCAGCATCTCAGAAGGACAGTGCATTGATTGTTTTGGTTCCCAGGGTGATTTGGAAATTCCATGTCTGTGAGAACAGAAAGTGCAGTGCCTGTGGCTCTAGGTTTAACTCAGTTTTCTCCTGAATTCCTTCTGGTGCTTTATTGTGTTCTAAGAAAGGGGCTCACTATCAAATAAGACTGGAAACAGTCCACTTCACTTAGCAGGGAGCTGGGCTTTTGTGATGTAAACCAGCGTCTATAATATACAAAGAGAAAAAAGAAACTGCCAAAACAACCACTCCTACTCCTCCTCCTGATTTTTACTTAATGCCACTTTCTATGGTCAAACCATGATCAAAGTGGTTTACAGTAAGAGCACCATAAAAAAAAAACTTAAAAGGAGGAAGGGGGGGGTGAAGGCATGTAGCAGCACCTTTAGAACTAACTGGTTTTTATGTTAGCATGAGCTTTCATGGCTATAAACCCACTTCCTCAGATGCAGTACAGAGTAATACCCAGGCCTTAAGATAAAAAGCATGTTTACACAGTTCTGGGAGTGGGATGGAATGTAATAGGATCCAGAAAGCTCATGCTAACATAAAAACCAATTAATCTTAAAGGTGCTGCTATAATCTTTCCTCCCCCCCCCTTCTCTTCCCTTCCCTTCCCCCTTCTTATGCTGCAAGAGAGTAACATGACTGTATGTGCCTTCAAGTTGCTTGTCAACTTATGGCAACTCCATGAATTTCCTGGGATTTTCTTAGGCAAGGAATCCTCAGAGGAGATTTTGCCAGTTCCTTCCTCTGAAATATAGGGTACAATACCTGGTCTTCGTTGGTGGCCTCCCTTTCAAGTGCTAACCAAGGCTGACCCTGCTTAGCGTCCTAGATCAGATGGGATCTGGTGCCTTTAAGGTAACACGGCTACTTTTATATATATTAAAAAATAAACAACACATGTCCAGGTAAAGTAATAGGACAACTCAAGATTTGAATAGCTGTGTAATAAGCAAACAATGAGATTACACACTCTACTAGTCTTTTAAACTAAGCTCTGACAGAAAGAAAGTAAAAAAGCAAAAGAAAGGAAAATTCAAATAGTGTTTGTGCACACAGGTGGGCACGTGTGGGTGCGTGTTCAAAAACATTTCTGGCCCCAAGTTGCAAATTCTAAGGAATACCCCACCGAAATCCTGATTACTGGATTTTCTACCTCACACATTTAAAAGTCAAGACATTGCTATCCTTGTGATGCAAAAAACAAAGGAGCAATAGGTACAAAAGCCAGGTATATAACGAAAGACGGATCTATAAAAAACTGCCTCATTGCTCATTCATTGTAAAGGGGGAAAATCAATTAAGGTGTTAGGCAAATCATACAGGAAACAAGGTGACAATAAATAAAAAAAGTTTCCTCATCTTAATTGGTAATAATTAGGTTTTTGTTCGTGAGTAAGTAAGGTGTAAGAAATATTAGCGTCATCATTCTTTTAAGCGGAAAGGTTGTGCAATTTAGAGTCTTCCCTCTCCTCATCTTTCTGTCTCCCTCTCTCTTTAAATAAACCACATGCTTCTCATTCAGATCAAAGGGGCAATTATGAGATGTTCCTGCACTCAGTGACCATTTTTATTAGGTATTTAAAGGGCTGTTCAGTGCAACACATTAATCAAAGAGGAAGCTGGCTGGGGTTGCAGTGAATACAGATTGGACTAAGTCATCAGACTAGAGAATAAACAGAATCCAAAACATCCAGGCCTTCTTACACTGCTGGTTTTTCTCTTAGCAAGACCCAGGTGAAGAGACCCAGATGAAGCCCTCAATTCTGTCATGTTTAAGAAGTCACCTAGTGTTACCATTGCCCATAAAGTTTCCTCTTTTTTCTATTAAGAGGTCCCTTACCATGTCAGGAGAGCCAGTGCGGTGTTGTGGCATGAACACTGGACAACAGCTCTGGAAGCCAGGGTTCAATCCCCCACGGCATGGAAAACCACTGGGTGACCTTAGGCAAATCACATTCTCTCAGCCTCAGAGGAAGACAAAGGCAGTGGCAAACCCCCTCTGAACAAATCTTACCAAGAAAACCCCATGGTAGTGTTTCCTTAGCAACTACTGAACAGTGGATATGAGAGACAGCGGGGTGAGCAGTGGTGCACAAGAACCAAAGGAGGGGTGCAGCGTGAGAGTGCAAGGTGAAAGGAGGGAGTAACAAGAGATGGGGGCAGGCAGTGGAGCTAGGAAGCAAGCAAGAGTGAGTCGAGGGAATGGAAAGGAGGGGTGCAGAGGGAGATTTAGAGGTGGGTGACAGTCATGTTATCAGGTGAGATGGGAATGGCTTACAGTAATTTAAAACAAGATTAAGTTAAAAGTTATTTTACAAAAGGAAAAAAAAAATATTTTTGTAAGTATAAGTAAAATAGAATTAAGCTGCAACCATACATAGAAATTGGAAATGGGAGAATCCTAACTTTAGTGTCCAATGGTATATCTTGACACTTTAGTGTCCAATGGTATATCTTGACACTTAGCACTGGAGTTTCTCTAGCATAAAATCATGAGTGTATGACATCCCCAGCTGCCTTCAGGACACATCCGGACTGCTTGATACTGATACCTTTGCCTTTTGTATGGTTGAACTTGTCCTTCCTGGATTCTTGAACCTACACAAAAACAAATTGCTGGGTCTCTCGTTCTGTTCTGTTTTGTTTTTCTTCCCCTCTTCTCTGGATTAGAAAGAGTATCATGTATTACTGGCTGAGGTCAGGAATCAGATTACTGACATTTTCAACCCCTCTGGCGTGAGGTCGAGATTGGCTCTACAGTAAAGCACCTGTTGTGACAAGAATTGGAGAAGATTAAGTGAAAGCCTGGCAGTTGGTACTAAGTTACGCTCTTACACTTGCTGCCTTGTTCTCTTGCTTTCTGGTATTTTGAATATGTTTTTCCCCCTTTGATTAGGTCAGAACGCCCAGCACTTGAAAAAGTTCCTTATTGAGACTGTGGTACCCAGAATCCCTCCGCAATCATAGTATTGGCTGGGGGTTTCAAGGAACTGTAGTTCAAATAAATAGCTTTCCCAAGCTTAATACAATAGAATCCTAAATCCACAAAATGGTGACACCCTTATTGGGCCAACTAAAAAGCACAGAATATATCATACATACATGCAATACATCATGCATATGTACATGCATAGATACAGAGAATGGATCAAGCTTTCAAAGCTTCACTGGCTTCTTCATAAGGCAAAGATATTAAGACAATCTGGATGGATACCAGTGCAGACACCCCTGTTCTTATCAGGCTAGTCACCTGGGTACCATTCCTTAATGACCACATTGATAGTATTGTCAGAAGCAGCCATGCCCCTTTCTCTTTAGTTTCTAGCCATGCATTATTTACCTCTGAGGGTTGACAGTATTGTATACCTACTAATGCAAAACAAACAAACCAGCCACAAAAAAAGCTTGTTGTTGTTGTTTAATCACAAGGGTTGAGTGTTCATGTTACCATGCCACTAGCTTCACTGTATCAAGATGGTGTAAGACAGGAAGGCTTTCTGATTGCTTTGTTTGTGACTCTGGCTTTCTTCCTCCTTGCCTTTGTTGTTGTTAATCTGCAGCACCGCAAACAATAACTCATGATTATTTAGCAATGTGTGCAGCCCACTAGTTATGGTCTGATTACAAAACACTTCGATGGATATATTTATTTTGAAGTGGTAACTACTTTTTCAATATTATTGTTGCTTGCTTTTTAATATTTTTATTTCCAATAAAAATCTACATAAGAATAAGAACCATACCAAAATTTTCCCCGCACCCCAACTTGATTGATAGAACTTTGCAATTTTTTTTTTCTAAGTGGAAAGGATCCCAACATGGTTGGCTGTCCCCTTTGCTTTGCTGGGCATTTTGGAGAAGGGGCTTTGTGTGAAATACTGTCCTGTGGAAGATGGGACAGATTTGTTCTCTGTTGTTTCAGGAGGTAGGACTCTAATGGAAGCAGTGGATGGAAATGGCACAGAAATATATTTTGACTAAATGTTTGAAGACAATTCCCGATGGTTGGAATTGCTGGGCTATAGAACAGAATGCATCAGGTGGTGATGGACTTTTCACTGAAGGTATTTCAGCAGAGGCTGGACTGTGGGTACAGGAGATTTGAATAAATAACCTCTAAGGATTCTTCTGACTCTGATTCTGAAAACTCTTTTTATTCACAGTCAGCTGCCATATCTGCTTTTAATGAACGTAATGGGTGGCAGAACTTCCTTTTTTTTTAAAAGTCCTCTGGCTTTGTACTGTGATACTGTTGTACTGTGAAGACCTGCTTTCTACTAAGTCCTGGAGCAGTTATGAAATTGTTGGATACATTCCAAGTCTTTTGATTTGATCCTGCATTTGCTGACAAATCAAAATGTATTTGCTGTGTGCTTGATGCACTCTTGCCCCCATAGAAATTATGATGAGAATCCCAACAATTTTTTTAATCAAAATGACTGTTACTAAATAAGTTACGACGTTACAGACCTGGTAACATTAGGGTACAGTCTAGTCTAAGTTGGCAGTCAGGCATAGCTTGGGAAATTATGCTTTAAATGTAATTCATTACGTAATTTGTTACAAAGCATACACACACATCGCCCAAAATAATTTGTTACATTAAAAGATACCACCTCATAATGCTTTACTGTTAACATTTTAGAAAAAGGAACCAATTATGTTACTTGCTACATTGCTTATTATCTTGTAATTACCTTTTAAAAACAACAACAATTGATAAGAGAAGCAGGTTAACCCTGAAAAATTTTGCATAAAATGCCTTAAAATTAACTGGGAGAAATTACGTGACACACTCCCAATGTATCAGTGTTCTCATTTTATATGTTACTTTTGGAATATAACTTCCTCATTGTTTTCGCTGTGTGCTTTCAAGTCCTTTCCATCTTATGGTGACCTGGAGGTGAAACTATCATAGAGTTTTCTAGGCTGAGAGGGTGTGATATGCCCAAGGTCACCCAATGGGTTTCCGTGGCCAAGTGGGGAATCGAACCCTGGTTTCCAGGGTTGTATCCAACACCCAAACTGCCATGCCACTCTGGCTCTTATCCCCTTATCCCATCCCCCCCCCAAAAAAGCGATAACTTAGAAATAACTATATTTATTCCGGTTCATTCCTTCTAAGCTCCATATTTATACCTTGATGTCTGAAACAGACTGACCTAGGTGCAATGGCAGCCAGTGGCTTATGTATCAGGGGTGTAGTGAACCCTCTCAGACTTTTATTTCAGAATTTAAAAACACTGTCCAAGGTGTTGAACCTAATTTGGAGATAGAGTTCAGCACACTGGATAGCTCCTTCAAAATTATACCCCTGACATGGAAACGATCAGCTGCCACTGTCTGTATGTAAATTCCACTGAATCACTGGGACTTTCCTCTGAGTAGATAGGTATAGGATTGCATTGTAGGGTTTTCCCTGCCAGCCAAGAAATCCACTTCAGTTCCTTCCTAGCCAGCTCCGACCATAAAATCATAAAGTCTGTTTCCAGGACCTTGGAATGGGGTCAGGAGTTTGAGAAAACTTGGGAGCATTTAGTCTAATCAGAGGGATTAAAGGGATATGAGGGCTTTTGTACCTTTAGGATCCCCTAAGGGAGCCCTGGTGGTGTAGTGGTTAAATGCTGGTCCTGCAACCACAAGGTTGTGAGTTTGATCCTGCTGGGCTCCAGGTTGACTGAGCCTTCCATCCTTCCGCGGGTCGGTAAAATGAGTACCCAGTTTGTTGGGGGCAATTAGCTAACACACATTGTAAACCACTTAGAGAGCACTTAGCTGATAAGCAGTATAGAAATACACATGCTACTGCTATTGCTATTGCTGTTGCAGAGAAGAGGGAATGTCAGCTATTTCAGTGGCTCTTTGCTGGAAGTTTGCATGAGAAATTTCAGCTCAATTTTAGAAGCTTAGATTGGGCAAAAGGAGGGGATGAACTCATCCAACAAAAATTTGTTCTGAAGGACCCAGGATCCATCTCTTTGGCAGCCCACATTAATGTTCTCCTCTCAAGTCTCCAGGAGGAATGCTATATGGCAATGTATCATTCCTCTTCTGAGAGTTAAAGAGCAGAATAATGGTGGCTTCCAGTAGGTGGTCCAGGGAGGGACTAATAGCAAGGAACAGTGAGTTAGAGTCACCTAACCTGTGCCCACCAAAGAAAAAAAATGGGCAGATTAAATGTTTTCAGTTCTTTTTAAAATTTCTATAATAAAACAATGCTGTGTTTTGACATATCTGTTAACAGCTCTCTGTGAAAAATCTAGACTCTTTGGCCTGTTTCAAGATGTACAGAACATCTTTCAAAGTGAAGTGTTTGGATTTTTGTAATGCCTGCGTACACCCCAAATTGAAACGAACATAAAGCATAATGTCTCCTAAGGATCCCTGGGAATTGGGTTGAGTTGTTCCATCTTTATTGTTAGAGGTCTAGTTTTCCATTGAGCTGTTGTTTCCTGGGCTTCATGGAATGGGAAAATCCAGGGCTGCTGCGGCCACAGCAGTCCTGCACAGCAAACCCTTCTGTTCCAGCCCCCTCCTTTTAAGTCAGTGATCTTGATGATGACCTCTGTTTCTCTTTTTAAAAAGAGCTGCCCATCTCTCCCCTTTACAAGGTCGCAAGAAATATTCAGTGTCTGGTGCAAGGAAGTGAATCTGAGATATTGCCTCTCCTCCATCTGTTTGAACTTCTCTTTTTTTTTGGGGGGGTGTTTTTGAATCTGTCATTTTTATTACGAAGGGTGTTGTTTTGTCCTAAGTCTGTTCCCTGAACACAAAGGATTTTTTTCATGGTAAAATTCTTTTAGCCTAAGAAGTTCTTCCATTACCCAAGGAGAAAGAGGGAAGATATTGTCCCTACTACCTATTCATGACTCCCAAATAAGTCCCTCAAAAGGAAGTTATTATGATTTTTCACCTGCCCTTCCCCAGTCATTCTAGTTCAAAGTATCTCTTGGAGGGCTTTTAATGAGCTGAACTCAATTTGCTCAAGGTTGGCAATGTTAAATTTGTATTTGGTTTCCATTAACCTGTGCTGTAATATCTTGTCATTAGCAGAGGCCTTGCATGGGGGTCTCGTAATCATTAATTCTTGAAAAAGCTGTTTGTCCTCCCCCCCCCCCGCTCACCACCACCATCACAAACCCAGTTTAGCACCTATTCTATTGTTGCATTAAGGAACGCTGTCTCTTGTTCTGAGTAATGAGGGGATTGCTGTCAGTGTGGAAGTGCCGGATGGCGGATACATTTAGCAAGAGTGTCTGTTCTGTTCTGCCTTTAATTAGAGTGAGCTCATTGGCAAGGTGTTTTCATCACTGTAATTGCTTGGGAGAACAGGGCTGATAATAGGAGCATAGCCACAAAGTGGCATTTGAATGCACGCACTGAAATGCAGCAGCAATCAACTGTGTAGAGGGAGGAGGCATGGTGGACTTAGAGAATCCATGTTCAATTCACAGCCGCTAGCTCTTGGAGACCACAGCTAAAATCCCAGTCTCTTCTGTTCCCACTGTGCCTTATTCATGAGGGTCAACCAGTTCACCTTAGGGTTGCCATACATTGGAAATGACTTGAAGGCATACAATGACAACAGCAGCAACATTGCGTCTAACAACACAGCAGTGGTTCACATACTGGCTGGGAGAAGTGCATCTCATCTGAAATGGTGCCAGGAGGAACTCCCTTGGCATGGTGCACAAGCTGCCCTTGCTGTAATATGTTACTTTACTTGGTAACAAACAATACTGGCATTGCTTTTTCAAAATAATGTGAGGTGTTATCCATATTATATCTTTGGTTCAGTTGCTTACTGTTAAACCTTTAAAAAAATTACTCTGAGGAATCATTTGGGCTACTTTCTGATTTTTGTTTTAGTATATTTTATATATTTTTGTTTCAGTATATTTAGTATATTTGAAAGTAGAATATTTAAAAGTAGTGCATTGGTAATGAGTTATTAGAGCCAGCATGGTGCGGTGGTTTGAGTGTTCAACTACAACCCTGGAAACCACAGTTTGATTCCCTGAACTTGGAGGATGCAGCCATGACAATTAAAGTCATATGAAGGTGCTATAGTTGTGCAGCTTTTATAGGCTGCTTTTTCCTAATTGAAACAAAGGGGAGCCACTTTAGTAACATGGCAGCAGTCTATGGCCTGGAAAACAATTGCATTTGCCAACAGAAGAGCTGAAAAAGGTGCTGTTTCTTGTCCTTTCACTTTCAGGGCAAGTGTGTTATCTGGTGTCCCACTAATTTCTATAAATACCCTAAAGGCATCCGATCCCATCTGATCTTGGAAACTAAGCAGCGCAAGCTCTGGTTGTGGATGGGAGACCACCAATAAATATCAAGTTCTGTAGGGTCAGATGAAAGAACTGGCAAAACCACCTCTAAGTATTCCTTGCCTGCGAAAACCCTAGGAAATTCATAGGGCTGCCATATGTTGACAGGTGACTTGAAGGTGAATACACACAACTTCTAAAGAGTAAGTGGCTAATGAAGGCTTGCATGAGTCAAGTTAACCTGTCCATGCAGGTTATGATGGTAATTGGGGATCTCGATCTAGTTCACAGAATATTCTCTGGCACAAACCCTGTTAATCTTTCTCCATCACCTTTTGAGAACAGGAAGTAGGTCTTGGAAAGGCATGGTATGGGCTGTCTTCACACATTAGCAAAGAAAGCAGATAAACTTGTACATAAGGAAGAAAGCTGGAGCTTCCTGTTAACAAAAATGTGAAATATCTGGAACTTGGAAAGCTTTCAAACTCTTAAAAATGCCAGAAGTATAAAACTAATCTGCCAGGACATTGCCCAGGAGGGGAACCCTGGGCAAAGCGCGTGCATTGGTGTGCATGTACAGAAACGTGCACATTCTCTTTCTCTTGAAATCCATGTTGGATCTAAGCCTTTGTGGGTCACATTCTGTGACATTTCACAGACTGACTTCTTAATTGCTACCCTCAAAATTTGCATTGAATTAGCATTAGTCAAAACCAGAGTTTGCAAAAGTTATTCTTTGGACTACAGCTCTCAGAATCCCCTAGCTAGCAGATAACCAGGAGTTTTAATTCAAAAAGGTAACATTTCCAAGATCTAAAACTAGCCAGCCCACCAGGTTTGAGCAAGGACTTGTCTGCTGAAGATCGTATTTTCAAGTGCCTCTTTGATGTTCCATTTGTTCAAGAGACGCCTCTGCCTCTTTTACACCAAGGGCATCATGGCACATAAATAAACTTAAGGGGCCTCTAGGAACAGCAAAAGCCTTTTTAACAAGATGGCTCTTTAAAACAGTTGTTTAGAAACAAAGGAGAGGAGCCCAAGAGTGGAGTCTAAATGAAGTTTGTTGTTTAGGTACTCTCTCCCACAACTCCTTCCTTGCTGTTTAGAGGCAGGGTGGCAGCAGGGGAGGGATAATGTTACCTGTCCAGTGGATGGATTATTTTGCATTGGAGCAAACAGAGGCATATTTAGTTGTTTTCCTCTATTTCTCAACATGAATTTCTGTGAGAATGCAGCAAATCCTTACCAGTTTCTCTATGGATCTCTTAATGTTTTATTCAACTTGGCGAATGCCTCCCTATGATGCAATTACAGGTTTGAGCCACGGAATTGAAAATATACCATGTTTGTATAAAAACATCTATAGAGAGTTTGGCAGCAAGACTTATTTACTTGCTTCTGTGAATACTCTCATACATGCCATGGTATTGATGGTGGAGGCAGCAGCAGTATTAAGGAGTTTAGCCAAAGCAGGCTCTAAGGAAATGAGCTTAATCAATAGCTATTCCCATATGCTATGCATTGTAGGCTAGCCAAGTTGGTAACAAGGAAAGAGGAAAGCAGCAAACCACCAAAGTGGAGCTGTATGTAGTTCTGCATTGGAGGGAGGCCAGCACGTACGAAGGAGGACTCTTGCTTTGCATCCCTTCTGGCAGGCTTTCCAGGCACCCCTGATTGGCTACAGACTCTGGATTAAATGAACTCATGGGCTGATACATCAGGATGTTTGTATGTGCTGAATCTGGACTTTGCAGAACCAGATTTTAGTCCTCACAGAGCCATGAAATTCACTGAGTGACCTTGACCCAGTCACTCTCTTTCAGCCTAGCCTACCTTGCAAAGTTGTTGTGGAGAGAATGTGAGGAAGACAGCCATACGTGCTATCTAGATCTTGTTAAAGGAAGGGGTGATATAAATGTAATTAATAGAAAATACATTGTACCCCAGTATACTCCAATTATTTTGTGTCAATTTTCTACTCCAGTTGCCTTTCTGTTAAATAGGTTCATTTAGGTCAACTGTCTCCAATCCAATATATTGCAGTTGTTTTGGACTACTGCTTGCATCATTTTTGGTTTTGGGGCCTATTGGCTGCAGTTGTAGTTCTGAAGATTTGGAGGACACCAGCTTGGGGAAATCTGAGTTAAAGCATGAATGTTAAACAGGAAGGTCCCCCACACCTGAAGTTTCTTTGCTGCTTGTCAGCTAATCTGTATCTGTTTGCAGGTCCCTTTTCTCACTTCTTGATTGCTTGGGCTTCCAATTCATGAACCATGGTATAAGCACAGTTAGTATCAACTCTCCACTTAAATACTTGTGGAATTACAGGTTATTTATATGGGCAAATGAGCAGGCTTTCTGTTATTCTTTCAGGCTATTTATAATTTACAGTCGTAGATGTACAAATACACACTTCTCTCGGGGAGAAGCATAGGCTCTCCAGTGACTGGGCGCATTACTCAATCATGCCCCAGTCCCAGCGGCTGGTAGGAGCCCCCCCTCCATTTGAACTGCCACTACTGTGGCCTTGGAGGGAGAGAACAGAAGCCAGGCATAGCTCCATTGTTCCTTGATCCCAGCAGCTCATGAGAGGCCCTCCTTCTGTTCCAAATGCCATTGCTGTGGCCTCTGAGGGAGAGACGAGCAGGGAGCATCTGCCATACTTAATCCCCACCCCTTTTTGTTTGGTGTCATGTCTTATTAAAATCTAAGCCTGAGGTCAGGGAACCATCCAATTAACAATTTATAAGCCACTCTGGGAGCCTTTATGGCTGAAGGGTGGGGTATAATTGCTCTAATACATACATACATACATTACATTGAATTATATTTCATTGCATTACATGTAAGGCATTATCTACCTTATACTACATTAGGGTATCCCAATATTGAACTTCCTGGATAGAACAGGGGAGAATTGACTTTACAGAATCAACAAGGAGAAACTGCCAAGGCAAATGAAGAGGACAGTAATACCGAGGAAGCACCCTGGAGGACAGTCGCTGTCAGGAGCAGACCACATACAAGGGATTCAGAACCACTCTCCAACTAAGCAATCCCTTCCTACATCTTCATGAAGGTAATGGTGGTGAAGATGCCCAAACAGGAGAACAACAAGTGACACTGCAAGCCAGAGAAGGAGTCAACTTAACCACTAACTGCAGCAAAAGGGAAAGAAAGGTAGTGGTGGCAGCAGAGGACTCATTGCTTGGATATAGAAGGACCGGTGTGCCAGCCTGGCAAGAGGAATCAGGAAGCATGCTATCTTGCTGCTGCATGCATTCAGCATGTCACTGACTTGCCAAAGCTCATCAAGAACACAGAGCAGTACCCTTTTCTTATTATTCGCGTGGGGTCCAATGACACTGGGAAGAACATCTTTGACCAGATCACCTGAGACTGTTAAAGCCCTGGGAAGGAAGCTGAAGAGTTTAGGAGCACAGATGGTATTCTGATCAGTTCTACCAATGAAAGAAAAGATATCACACAGGGTATGCTGCAAGTTGGTGACTGGCTATGCAGATAGTGTTGATGTGGGAAAGGCTTGGCTTCTGGGACCATGGTTTGCACTTCTTAAAGAAAGGACTACTGGCTACAGATGGGCTGCACCTCACAAAGACTGGCAAGAATGTCTTCGCCAAAAGCATGGTGAGACTCATCAAGAAGATTTTAAAGAAATCCTTAGAGGGTGAAGATGATAACTCAAATGTCTGTCCTAAAGCAAGTTCTAAACACAAGAATTCTAGAGGAGAATCTGAGGGAGAAGACAGGAGCAGTAGGAAAGCTCACAGTAAAATAAAAGATGTGATTGAGAAAACCCTATGAAATTCATGGGGTCACCATAAGTCAACAGATGACTTGAAAGCAGACACAGACAGCTGAGTGTCACAGCATAAGGGCTCGTAATGATCAAGAGATTCATATGATCAAGTGATCCAAATGCCAGGTGCCTCTGAAAAGTGTGGAGGATGACTCATAGAAGGTGGCAGTCATTGTGCAGATCTGATACTTTTGATGAATGCCAGCTAGGAACCTAAGCTAAATGCATGAAAGTACAAAGTGTGCAAATTCTGTTAAAGATTAAAATGCATGCAGTTGTTGCATTTGCTATTCACAAAACAATGTAGATGTAGATAATAATGCAAACAGCCTGGCAACTGGTAAGCTAATTAACATCTGTAATGGAGTAAAAACTTGCCAGAAACTGGAATCCTGTTGGTGATTTATGCCAGGATAGGGGTCCATTGAGCTAGCATAAAGCACTTTTAGAAGCAGTGGTTGTGGTAGCAAGGAAATTACATAGAAAACTGTATCTATTTCTGAACATTAGTAGGGCAGGGTTTTTTCTTGCCAGACAGAGACAGCTTTCACTGCTGCCTCCACCCCCCGCCACCTTTCGTAGCACTGCTGTAGCCATCTTACTCCTGCTGCCTAGACTAGTGTAGTTATGTTGGCTAACACCATCACAGTAGCTTCATTCAAGCCAGGTTTGGCAGAACTGATTTTCTTGATAAATTGGATTTCAGTGGCTTCACACTACAGTTTCCCCTTGAACTTCCTTTGTTCAAGAATAACCACGTTAACAGTCAAAAGCAGTCAATGTTCCGGGACACTGACATGTTCTCATGCTGACTTCTGAATGTTGTTCTTTCACGTGTTGCATTTGTTCTTTTGGGGAAAACTGACCTGCTTGTCTTTCATAGAATACAGAATTGCACTGTTGGAAATTGAAAACATATGACATTGGAAAATGGACAGGTGAATTAGCACTTGTTGTTACAGCTGACATTATAAAGAACCATGGAGTTGGAAGAAACCACAAGGGACCTGCCCTGCAGGAATACACAATCAAAACACTCCTGACAGATGGCTATCCAGCCATCCAAAGAAGGAGACTCAACCACACTTAGAGGCAGTGTATTCAGCTGTCAAATTGCTCTTACCATCAGGAAGTTTTTCCTAATGTTTAGGTGGAATCTCTTTTCTTGAAGTTTGGAGCCATTACTCCATGTCATAGGCTCTAGAGCAGCAGAAAGCAGGCTTGCTCCATTCTCCATATGACATCCCTTCAGATATTTAAACACAGCTCTTATGTTGCCTCTTAATCTTCTCCTCTTCAGGGCTAAACATACCCAGCTCCCCAAGCAGCTCCTCACAGGGCTTCATGGTTTCCAGGCCTTCTACCATTTTGGTAACTTTCTTTTGGACATGTTCCAGCTTGTCCATGTCCTTTTTGAATTGTGGTGCCCTGAACTGGACACAGTATTCCAGGTGGGATTGGACCAAAGCGAAACAGAGTAGTTCTGTTGCTTCTCTTGACCTAGACACTGTACTTCTATTGATGGTAGCCTAGAATTGCATTGGCTTTTTTAGCTGCCCCATAACACAATTGACTCATGTTCAGTTTGTGGTCGACTAAGACTTCTAGATCTATTTCACATGTACTGTGTTCAGGTATCATTCATTCTATATCTGCGCATTTCATTTTTATTGCCTAATTGTAGTACGTTACATTTCTCCCTGTTAAAATTCCTTTTGTTAGTTTTGGCCCAGCTCTCCAATCTGTTAAGGTCAATTTGCATTCTGATCTTGTCCTCTGGGTCTTAGCTACCCCTCCTAATTTGGTGTCATCTGCAAATTTGATAACCATGCCTCCTAGTCCATCATCCAAGTCACTGATAAAGATGTTGAATACCCCTGGTCTCAGGACATAACCCTGTGGCACCCCACTGGTCACTTCTCTCCAGGTTGAAAAGGAGCCATTGGTGAGCACCTTTTGGGTTTGGTTGATCAACCAGTTGTAAATCCACCTAACGGTAGTGTTCTTCAAGTAACCAAAGAGGTGACTGTATACATAGCCACCACCTAGCAGGAGATAGAGAAGTTCCACTCTCTCTGCTTTTTATTTGATCTCTCTTTCTCTCTCTCTCTCTCTCTCTCTCTCTATATCCTAATCTGGCCTGCCCCACGTTGTTGTTGTAAGGATAATTGGCAGAGCCAGGTATACTGCCTTGAATTCCTTGGAGGAATAATAAACACAACATTTAAGAAAATAAATTTTGAACCTGTCTAGTAAAATATTGTAGCACTTGGTAAATTCTTTCAAAAGGTGGAAGAAGAAGAAAAAATTCATTATGAGAGCAAGCCAGCCGCAAATGTGATTTTACGTGCATTTGATTAGGTGTAAACTTTGTTATAGAAATCTTTCATTTCTTTTCCATGGTGTTTTGGAAGCGTACACTGTGTTGCTAACTCAAATAATAAGGCAGTGTGAAAAGGTTGGTGAGTGGGAGGTGGGTAACATATGGCACAATACTCATGAACCACTTGCTTTATCAAGAAAAGAAAAAAGATTGTTCATTTGCAATGTTGACCTGGTTAAATCAGCTGCAATTTGAACTCTCTTAATTTTGCAATAAGAGAAAAAACATGATGGTATTCTTTTTTTTTCCTCCAATCACTCTTGACAAGTGCGCCTTCCACCCACTCCAATCTACCATATGAAGCTTCATTAAACAAAAATTTAGAGATGTCCTTATTAGTCATTCTTCGGTTCATTTAACCAAATTTATGGTGATTTTTTTTAAAAGGTTAAACAATATGAGCTTTTTATTATTATTTTTTACCTTTTAAAAGTGCGGTGGTAAAAGTAATAGTTTACAATCCAAGCTGTCTACAAATCACAATGCCCTGAATGTTCAAAAACTTTCTGCTACATTTTAGTCAATAAAACATCCTCAGAAAATTACCAATACATATTGTGTTCGCAATGCTCAGCTGAGGGAGGAGGGCTTGATCTCCATTCAGAAATAGGCTTGAATCCCCAGACCGCACACTTTGTAGCAAGGATAACATGCCTTCAATTAAAAGCTTCCAGGATGGTTTTCATTAGATCAGAGAAGTCATAGTCCCACATTCAAACCACTATACCACACTGACTCTCAAAAACTATAGCACCAGAGCTCTCTAAAAACAGATAATTTTTAGTCCTACCACAAATATATTTGTCTTCCACCTCTTTGGTATGTTTAGGTGCTGGACAAAGTCCAGCCTTTATCCTGATCCCTTCAGTAACTTTTAATTAACTCTGATTTTCTTGGATTCCAAAAACAGCCTCCATGGATAAAGCAAGCTGTCTTTTTCAAGAAGTTACCCTGCATATGTAGCGACAGTGGAATTGTTGCAGACGGGGTGCTGGCTGGCTTAGGGCTTATGTGTTTATTCACATGATTAATGTCTGAATAAGCTTCACATATTTATGTACATGCAGTAGGATTTTCCCCCATATTCTACTATTTTTTTTAGCAAGAAATGTTTAACCAAAAAAAAAATGCAATCAACAGATCAATGCAGAGTGAAGGAGGAAAGGTTACCAAACCCAATGAATTCAATAATAATGCTTTTCTAAAATTAAGAATGAACTCCTGGGTCATTATTTATCAGCTGGATGAATCTGACAGCATGCAGTTGTAAGTGCTTTAATAATGAGGACAAAGAAATGTCATTTGTCTAATAACAGAAAAAATGACATTAAAACGAAAGAGGCTTTTGGAACCAACTGGCCGCTGAGACAAAGAAAACAAGCAGTTAGCAAGATATGTTTCCCTGCTGTTCTCATCTCCTGGACTGAGCCCCTCCTCTCCCTTCATAGAGGCTTGTATTATGATTTGTTAGTCATTTATTAATTATATTTACAGTCTATTTTTTCAACTGATGAGCTCCTCACCAGTTTCTTTTCACAATGATCCTGTGAAATAGGTCCAACTCCTAGTACATTGAGAGGTGAGGGAATGAATCTTGGATTAGAACTGAAGATGATTGAGCCAATGTGGTGTCACGGTTAGAGCACTGGACTATGGACCCTGGAGACGAGGGTTTGATTCCTTGCTTGGCCAGGGAAACACACTGAGTGACCTTGGATGCATCACACACTCTCAGCCCCAGAAAGCCCCATGATAAGTCAGAAATGACTTGAAGGCATGCAACAGCAACAACAGTTATATTTATGTCCCAGTCTTCCCCCAGTGAGCTCAAGGTTGTATATATAGCTTTCCTCCTCCTGTCCACTTTATCCCTGTGAAGTAGGTTAAGCTGAGAGAGAGAGTGAGAAGCCCAAATTCACTGAGTGAGCTTCAGTGGGGACTGCAAGAAATCAAATTTCCCAAGTCACAATCTTACAGCATTTTCTTGCCTCTGAGGAAGTGGGGTAGAGTCCCCAAAAGCTTGTTCCAAATAAAACTTGTTAGCAATTTGAGGTACCACACACTCTTTGGTGTCTTCCATCCTCACTCATCCTTCCTCCTCACAGACAAATTATCCTGTGGGACTCACTTCTGTTGCATACTACTTAGTAGTCCTTTGGATTAGGATTGGTGAGTGGTGGGGGTTTTGTTTTGTTTTGTTGGTTGTTGTGCTTTAAGTTCTTCCAGTGCCTTCAGCTTCCTGCAATAAAATTCTAACACTACTTAAATTTCTTTTATTATTTTAATGGTGACAGAAGAGTTTTCCATGACAGTCCAGAGAGTTTGTTCTAAATGATGTATTATTTATCCAGTGGATAATGACTGCTTTGTCAATATGTTTTTCCCCCCACAAGTCTTTTAGTTTCCTTTAAATTCAAGCTCCAAGACTACTTAAAATTTGCATTACAGTGTACATGTGTATTTAGGGACTTGTGCGTGTTTTTCTTAATGGGCAATCCATCTTTTTCTCCATATATTTGGGGACACTTAAATTGACAGATTACTCTGCTGTTGAGCATTCATATTATCTCTATGGTCTGAGAGCAATATAAAAGTGTTATTGTGTTTAATGGGGGAAAGGATGCTAGGGGAGAGAATATGAGTTCTGCAGACTGAATGTTTGAGGAGGAAATTTGAATTTTCGTTCAATGCGCTGAAGGCAAATATAGTTGTGTAGGTTGACATTAAAGGCCCCTGCAAAATAGTACAGCATTTAGAAGGCATGTCACTACCATCTAGCCATCACAGACATGGCACATGATCCTGTTCAAGCCTTGGTTGATCTATGGAATGGAGAAATGGCTAGAGCAATGGATATAATTGCCCCTGAATGTTGTCCTCCCTGCCACACCCCAGAGTGGAGTTAAGCAAGCTCCCTCTCTTACTAGGGAGGTGGCAGTGGTGAAATAAGGGAGACTGGAGACTAGAGTGCTGATGGTGGAAAACCAGAAGTAGATCTGACTGAATGTGGACGAGAGCCCATTGGAAGACCTAGTCATGGCAGCAGCAAACAATTTGTAGCTCTCTGCCACCATTGTATCTGCAAAGAAATCCACTGGAGCTGTTTTGAGTGGTTAGGAGTTTTCTCTGTTCTGCCCCAAAAGAATTTTCAGGAAACTTCACAGATGAAATCACTCAGATCTGCTCTGACTTGGATGCTCCAGTTGATACAGGTCCAGTGGATGTAATTTTGGCTCCTGCTTGTTCCATGTTACTGGGTAACTTTCAGGATATGGATATAGATAGCATCCTTGGCAAGGGGAAAGCCTTTACATGTGTGTTTGCTAACACATTGTAAACCGCTTAGAGAGGGATAAGCAATATAGAAATATTTGTTCCATGCCATTCATGGCTCATTAAATCAACCAGAGGACTGATCGAGTGGTTAGGGGGAGATACAATTGCCTTGTTGGAGCAAGGCAGGGTTCCATCCTGCCTATAAGATTCTTTACTGAAAAAAAACCTCTCTGAACCTCACCATATTTGCCAGTTACCAGCCAGTCTCTAATATCCCAGTTCTTTAACAACTGCAGCAATAAAACAGCTCTTTACTCCCACCTCACTCACTCCCCCAAAATTATTTTGCTGAAATATGGAAAGCGTGGAGTAACCAGGAATGGATCTGTGTGAGCAGAAGGACTGTAAACTCCATTCAGTTGAAGTACTGAAAACAAATTCTTGGGCTCAAAGTTCCTTTAATTCTACATGTGTGTGTACCAGGCTGGTAGACTGATCCTGGGATGGGTGAAATAAAAAAAGAAATTGATCCTATGAGGCTGAAATCAACCGACCTGATCTGAGAAACAGTAGTTCAGGCCACAAACCCACACTCAACATAAGCTACATTGCCTGTGATTTCTTCTTGTACCAGCCTAACAGTTGATGCTTCAATGGGAGGTTATAGAAATTGTATCTAAACCTACTGCAGGGCATTCAAACAAATGCAGGGGATGATAAGGGTTATTTTGTGAAATGCTAATTGCAGGCTGCATGTCAGATTCCCAAGCCAAGTAATTTTTCTTCTGCCCTACCCTACGCCAATCTTAAACAAGAGGAGAAATAAATGGAATGATCCCTCAGTTTGTTTCTTTGCAGTTACTCAAAGTGAGAGTCAAGATGTGCTAACTCTCATGTTCCAATATAAAGGAGACCAATTCTTTACTGATGCCTGGATGTGTTTGCTTTATTTCTATCGTGACAAGTCTTTTGTGCTCCAGGGCATGTGTAAGAAGAATTAAATGCAACCCATCAGAGTCCTCTGCAGGTTAAGAGACAAGAAAGTGCAAAGGGATTATGGATTAAAGGATGGCAGGGAAGCAAAGCTGCAAACATGATAGAATGGGTCTCTCTTCTACCACTAAATATTTATGAGCCGCTGCCTTAGATGATTGCAAGCAGTTTCTGAGATTCCTGTGCATGGTTATAGATATACCTCTGCTGTCAGAGGCAGTGTGTCTCTACACCTATGAATACCAGTTCCTGGGAAACTTGACCGAGAGGGTGCTGTTGCACTCATATTCTGCTTCTGGGCTTCATGGGGCATCTATTTGACTACTGTGAGAGGAGAATGCTAGACCTAATAGGCCTTTGGTTTGATCTAGCAGAGCTTTTATTGTGTGGTTTGGTGTGGTAGTTGGGAATGTAATCTCTACAGACAGATTAATTATATATTTGAATATGGTTGGTAAGAAGACATATAATGTGGTAGAGGGTGCCATTGCTGCCTTTGTTCCTCCTTTCTCCAAGGTCAAGTTTGTTTGCTTGGCTGCTTTGGAAGGGTGTGTGGCTGTATTTTTGTTTGTTTTAAGGCTGTGTACTCTGCCTGAGTACATGGTCGAAGGAGGTAGGGCTTCTGCTGAGCTGGTTAGGGTCAGAGCTAGCAGCCACTAGCTCTGTATAGCTATTGTGTCAGTCTCTGGAGCTCAGCAGTCAGGAAAAGGAAAACAGGCATTTTGTGAGGGTGCTTCATGGGGTAGTTTGAGGGGCGGCTTGGAGTGTGGTGTCATCACTTGCATAGCACAACTGAATATGGATGGTGAAGGAGCTGTTGCACTGCACCACAACGTCTGTGCCATAGTTAGACACACATTTATTTTGCTTATGGCTGCACCCACTGGTGGAATATGGCTCCTTGAAAATAGCTCAGAAACTGACTTTATAATTGGACTGAAAGAAGTTCTATAACCTTGATATAAAGGATGATTTCATATAATCTGTTTGCTATTGAGACCTGATGGCAATCCTACAGTGCTCTGAAGCTATTCTAAAAGGCACCACCAAAAGTATGGATTGCCCTCTGCTCTTTAAGAAGGATGGGAAGAGATCTAGCTCTACATGTGAAAGGACTGCTCTTTTTATTGTGTACTTGTTGTTTTCCCTGCTTTTAACAAGGAAAGCTAGTTGTACTGTGCCACGCTCAGCAGGCATAGGGCTTCCCAGAAAGCAGGATCAATAGAGACAAAAGCTGATTAAAACTATGTAAGTAATGGGGCATGGTTTGCACGTGCTTTTAAACTGTCCTGCCGTTCCCATATGTAGACATTGTTCTCTTTGCACTCAGATTATCTTTAATGTTAAGAAAAATCCAGTTCCATGGTGTTAAGATTTAAGTTGGCCTGCTGGGTAGTATGAGAGTGCCAGATGCTTGACGATTTCAAAGGCACCAGCAGAAGAGCCTCTACCTGCTTGGCTTGATTTTGACAAATTTGCAGCAGGTTTATCAGAACAGCAGCTTTATTGTGATATTGAGTCAGGAATAGCTTGTTTATTTGTGGGAAGCCCACTCCATGTCAGAAATGAGGAGAGACTGTGGGTTGTGGGTTGTGAAAGGCAGAGTGCATCCTTTTCATGGAGAAGATCTTAGGTTTAATCCCCAGTGCACCCTTTCCCAGCCTGGTACCCTCCAGATGGATCAGACTACATTTGCCGTCATCCCCAGCCAGCAGGTCTGCCACATCTAGAGGGCATCGGGGTTGGAGAAGGCTGAATTCTGAAGGATTTCTCATTGGGAAAGGAAGACCTGCTAACAGGAAAAGCAAAGAATACCAGGATAGCTGGGGAAATGTCATGGTTCAGTAGAAGGCAATTGTATATATTTTAAAATGTCCCTTTCAAATGTCAGGAAGTTCTCCAGCAATCTTCTCTGCCTGGTGTTCTGCAGATGCATTGGACCATAACTCCTTTCACAATATATATAGGGAGCTTGTGTGGCCCTCTGGAGGGTACCAGGTTCTTCAGTATATATGTATGTATTTATTCAGTATGTATGTATTTTACTTGGTTTACTGTGGACCTTCTGTATCTGCAGGGGTTTGTTTCCAGGAGCCCCTCCCCCACACACAAATGGGGAAAAAACACAAATGATCATGCCCCATATTATTAGATGGCAGAGACATGCACACAGACACTTCAGCCCATTTTATGTATAGGATGCAATGCTCTGTTGTTGCTGGAAGTCACAGATCCAGAAGTCTCAGAGAGAGAGGCCCACTGTATATTATGTCTTTCTCCCAAAAAGGGGACTCAGAGAGGCTCCAAGTTAAACCAGTACTGTGTGCATTCCACAGGAACGGGACAGTTGCAACGATGTTTTCTTCTTAAGTCAGCATTGGATTGAAGCAATTTCGTATTTTTACAGTTTGGAACATCTGCAACAGCCTTCTTGTATCTCCAGTAGGCTACGCCTTGCCAAGGTTTGTCTGGTGGGGATAGCTTTTATTAATCACTGCTCCTTCCCCTTTCTCACACTGGACTGGCAGCAAACAGGTTGTGATTTCCAGTTTACCTAGCAGGGCTCTAATGCTGGAGGCAGAGAGGTCGCGGCTGCTCCTGCTGCTGCAAATGATTTGGAATTACTTTTTTGCAAATTCTCTTGCCCCCCTGTGGAATTTCCGGCACCAGCTGCCTGTCTTTAGACTGGTGGATTGTCTTCACACACACACACACACACACACACACACACCTACCTGTGATTTGTCATCTCCCACTTTGGCTTTGCTGTGGCTGTGACAGACGTGCTTATCAACATCTGACAAGGAAGGAGTGAATGAGTGAGCAAAGTGTCAAGAAGAGAGCCTTATTATTGGCAGCCTGAGAAACGCTGAACTCACACTGAGAGAGAATGCTGGAGGCTTTCTATCAGCCTGCATTCTCTTGTAAAAGCACCTCTTCCAGACAGGAGCTGAAGCAAGGAATGTCTCTAACCTTTTCTAGTCTTCCTGATAAGGGTGTGTTTATTAATTTATTTAATCCTCTGCCTTTTTTCTCTGAAGGCAGCTCACAACAAGGCAGCTCAGAACATGATTTGAAAACAGATACAACTTAAAGCACATCCCAAATAGTCATTGTGATGATAGTTTTAGACCCAACAAAAAAAGGTGTAAAATACTCATTTTGAGGGCGTGTCTGGGGCAATGAGTTACAAGCACACATAAAGTTATCTGTTGCAAGTTAATCTTGCTTCTTTTAAAGGGGAAATGAGGTTGCAATGGAATCCTAAACATCCATTGAAATTATAATGGAATCCAAATTATACATTGAATTTGTAATGGAATCCAAAATATACATTGTGACGGCACTTTTATAAGGCAAACCAAAAGGCATAAAATAGGTTTGCTTGTTTTTTTTACTTTTTGGTTGGCCTAAAAATGTATCATCATAATATATATTTTGGATTTTGGGATAGAGTCAACATAGCCACCCTTCCTTACTTCCTTCCTTTTTTAAAGCTAAAACCACAGTGAAATCGAACAGATTATTTTTACATATTGTTGCAGTTTGTTGTTTTCTGTTTTGCTTTGTTTGTATGCATTTTGAAAATGTTTGTTAAAAAAATCTACAAGAAAGAAAGAAAGAAATGTGGTGCTGAAGGAGAGTTTTGTGGATTGGACTGCCAAAAAGACATGTGGATGGGTCCTAGAGCAAATCAAGCCTGAACTCTCCCTAGAAGCCAAGATGACTCAACTGAGACAGTTGCACTTTAGACATACCATGAGAAGACATGACTCCCTAGAAAAAAACAGCAATGCTTTGATAAAGTAAAAGGTGTGACTTCGAGGTGTCTCCTCCATAGGGTTACCTCTGATCAAGTTTACAACTGAAGCAGTAAAGTTGGTTCGATGTTGTATCATTTCAGATTTTTGCTGTAGGGGGTGAGAGTTCACATGATGAAATACCCGTCCATACGAGAACCACCCATAAAAATCCTTCACAGAAGCAGCTTACATATTTTAGGCAAGCAGATGTTACAGCAAGTTTGTTGTATGTGGCTAAAAAGTCTGAAAAGAATTTGCTCCATTTCTCACTTTCCTGTTTGCTAGATTGGCTCCTTTTTCCTTCTTGCACTCAGTTTCAGCACCTTCTGTTGCCTTTCTGTTGTTGTTGTTCTCTTGCCATCCATCTTTCTGTTCACTTTTTTCTGTTTTTTCTCAGGACTCTTGTAGATTCACTTTGCTCCTCTGGGACTATTGGTCTCCATAAGCTCCAGATCACTCACTTGGTCTGCCTGCTTAACCCCTACTATTGAAAACCTTTCCCTCTTGAAATCTGCCCAGCTTCTTCTGCTTGTGCCTGTAAATGGCTGATATAAACGTGCCCCTTCTGTCTTTCATACGGTTGGGCACCCTGCCATCCTTAATTGCATGCAGTCTGATTTCAAAAGACCTTTCCAAATGATAGTTCAGATCTCTGGCAGGAGCAATGTTTCTGTTCTTAACCCCCCTGGCACCTCACTGAACAGGAGGCAGAAGGAGGGGTGTACATGAGAGACAGGGAGACTAAAATAGGAAAAGAAAAGGAGAAGATTACCTGCCAGCAAAGGTAGTCCTTAACTGAAAACAGATTCCCCATCCTTGATTGAACTGAAATTATAGAACTTTCCATCTACTTAAGGATGTGAAAATCTGTCTTGATTATGACATTTTTCACCCAAATCCCACTTGCATTTTTGTCCTGTCCTGGGTTCATATTGGCTTGTAAAACTAGGCATTGTTTTTCTTTTTCTGCATGTGGAAATTCATGCCTCTTTTGGTACATTCTTCTCTGCATGGACACATTTTGATGCACATTTTTTCCCCAGTGACTAAAGTACGTTTGCGCACATTTCCAAAGATACACATTTTGAATTGTTCATATTTATTGGTGTATAACTGGGAACAGGAAGAAGAGAGAATGTGCCATGTGCTTTGCATGTCTTGGGCTGCAAAGCTAGACGCATTTACCTGGGGGTAAGTCTCACTGAACTTGTAGTAACTTGGAAATTGTGTAGTTTACTAAAGGAAAATCAACAGCAACTGTTATGGAACCTTAAAGACCAACAAGCTCTATTTGGTGTAAGCTTTTGTAAACTGAATCTCATTTCATTGAATGAAATCTGATCAAGATGTGAGTAATATTTGCAAAATTTCTCTTTAAGGAGAGAAGCTATCTTGACACTTTGAGACAGACTCTTGAGAAATCACCAGCTTCTGCAGCTATTCGTAAGAACAAGACAGGGGATGCTTTTTGTCAAGTTTTCTGTTTGTACAGAAATTTGTACAGAAATGTCTCTGCAAAATTGACAGTTGTGAAACAGAACACACACACACAGGACAGGATAGGACAAGACAGGACAGGCTGATTGACCAAACAGACCTGCAGAATCCATGCAGTGTTTCTAATTTTTAGAAGTCAGCCACAGGGTACCAGCTTTTGCTATGCAGTTGACCCAGTTTGCATGATTTGCAAAACAAAAAACAAAACAAAAAACATTATCTTCACAAATGCTTAAATTTACTTGGCGTCAACAGAGAATCCCTAAATTTAATGAATTGGGCTGCAGTGCACAAAAGCTTATGTCATATAAAATTTGTCAGCTGTTAAGGAGCCACAAGATTTTCCCACTAACTTGTTGAAGCTTACAGTACTTGTGAAGTAGCAAATATGCAGTCATTTGGATATACTTTAGACTGCAGATCTGTTTGTGCTTTAGCTTTGCTTTGGATGCACACCTTAGCTCTTTGGAGGTGCTCTAAAAATGCTAAACAGCAGCAAGGGGGAAAAAATCCACCTTTTTTGTCTTCCTGTAATCCCATCTCTTCCTTGAGAGCAATAAAAAAGTGTGTTCTTTAAAAAAAAAAAAACAGATTCAAGTGTAGTTCATGATTTGATTGAGGCGCATGCAAAGGAGGAAAAGCCTTTTGATTCAGGCATTTATCGTGCTGCCTCCAGCATCTCTCTGCCGTCTGCCTGTGAAGAGCAGACTGACTTAAGAAATAATAGCTGGCCTAGCACATGCTCTCTCTCTCTCTCAATCTCGGTGTGTGTGCATGATGAAACAGAGAAAGCTAAAGCCTTCAAGAGCATGGTCTCTGGCTGCTGATAGAGACTTCTCTTTGAACTTCATAGGGGAGGGAAGCATTTGTACTCCCAAAGCTCTGTGTTTACATGGCCCTTGGCCAATTGTTCACTGATACCCTCTGATTTCATCTCTGATGCCTCTCTCCATTTGAATCAACTCAGTAAACTTCCCTTGTTCAAAGAGATCCTTTAATCTTGCCACATTTGACCCTGACACAGCGCCGCTTGCTCTTCCTTGGAGGCGGGAATTTTGTTTTGTTTTGCTTTCAGGATTTATTTTTATTGTTTTGAACCAATCTGGCTCCCCTCCCCTCGCTTCCCTCTTGTATGGGACTAACCAAATAGCTGCTCCCTAGTGTCCACTTGGAAGCGCTTGCTTCTTGTGATGTCAAGTGATTAAGAATCACAAAAATTAGAGGCACGGGCCTGTGGGGGACTCGTACTTTGAAATGCTCAAGCTAGCTCTCCTAGCCTGTGAGCCAAGGGAGGGATGCATTTCCCAGATAAGGCCCACTTAGTTGCTTAGCAACAGGCTCTACCAGGATGAAGCTCGTAGAAGGAAGGCATGCTGGGCCTACTTCTGGAGATTCACCTTGGCCTTTCAGTCTGAAGAGAGAGACTTGGTGAGCTGTGGGTGGGCCTGTGCATTTGTACCCTCTCTGAAGTGAATATTTTGCATCTCACTGAGTAGAGCAAAACAAGGGAAGTGACTTTACTCTTCAGAAAGAGCTTGAAAAGAACAAATACTCTCCAATGGGAGTTGGCATGCCCAGGGCAGCAGCTGGTTTGCATTAGGGCCACCTCGGAGTGGGCATAGGTCAGAAGTGACTTGAAGGCACACAACAACAACAACAACAACAACAACAACGCAGCTGCATCAGATTGTGGGTTCTGTGAAAGAGTAGCAAGTGAGCTACAGAAAGCCCCCATCTTTGGATGCCCTGTTATCTGACCACTTCCTCTTTTGACACTTCCAAATTAAGGACAAATTCCATTAATTTGACAAGGGACCTGATCTTCCGTCAGTTCTCCTTGCTTAGGGAGGCTTGCCTGGAATTGCTCATGTGCGTACACTACTTGCAAAGTGAACGTAGGGGGAACAAAGACGCAAAGCTGGCTGAGAGTCTTTGCAAGCAGCGTGCACGTGGTTGGTCCCAAGTGAGCCTCTGTATGTTCCTTCATGCTTCCTACAGTACAGCACATGCATTCCATTTCCTGACAGTGCTCTGGTCCCTAACCTGTCAGATAAGTGGGGGAAGCCTGTAGATGGCTATTGTTTTTGAACTGCAACAGATGGTAAAAGGTACTTGTGGAATTTTCTCCTGTTATGTGTTGAAATAACTAACAAGTACTTTGTATGTTAACTTGGATGGACAGGGTGTGCCATTTAGTGCCCTGTCTCAGGCTACAAAATGACATGGGCTGGCCCTGGATGCACCTGCTGGTTAGCCCATGAGTTTGCCAGACTGCCTCTCTCCTGTTCTCTGAGAGTGTTGGAAGAGGGTAACTACAAACACTCCCAAGGTTTACAAATGGAGAGAAGCTGCCTTCATGGATTACTCACATGATTCACATGGTTAAATGACACTGGATATGTCCCATTCTCCCATCACCCTAACATTGTACTGTTGACCTGCCCTGGCATCCTCATGCTGAACATGGATGAGTACACCAAGGAAGCTTTCACATGTAGACTTCAAAAAGGCCTGGAATCTTCAACTTTGGTACTCTTTTCCACTGCTCAATATGTGAGCAATATGTGCTGGGATCAATGGGGTGATGTGGGCCATCTGTGCAATTTCTCTTCCTTTTAATAGTGTAGAGAACTTTTCCTGTGGTCAGTGTGTTACAGGTGTCCCCCACTTCTCAACAACTCTTTTTTTATGTTCTGCTCCTTTGACCATTGTAAGTTATACACCTGTACTGTTCTTTTAGTGCTGCGTCCACTCTTTCATCAGTTATTTTCCTCTTGCCTTCTTCCTGTAGGGAACATGAGGGAATTATGGAGGGTCAACAAGCAAGTCCCCTTAATTCCCTCGTGTTCCCTACTTGAAGAAGGCAAGAAGAGAAAAACTGATGAAAAACATAGATGGACTACTGGACTAGATAGATTAGGCTAGATTGAATTACTGTTCCTAAAGGCTGTTTGCTGCATTCCTGTACCTGATCTGCACTCAGATGTATTTCTGCTGTATACACGGCAGGATGGTCTACTTAACACTATTAGATACTTCACATTACAGTTAACTCATTTTGTCCTGTGTGCTTGCCCACTGCTTTGGTAATCTGTACCTAGTTATTGCTGCTGCAACAGAACATGTACTGCTGAAAGAATGGATTTGCAGCAGCTCTTCTTCTGATCTGTCTGATCTGATCTTTCTTTCTTCAGAAACTTACTGCACATTCAGCAGAGCCTGCTGAAGTATGCATTTCATTGTACTTGCTTCTTACACTAGAATTCTAGACAATGTGGTGACTGAAGAAGTCCTCCCATAGTAAATGAAAAGACAACCCAGTAGAAGAGGTGGTACCAGTGTGCAGCTGTCTGATTTATGCTGCTGTTTCCTACAGTGTCATTTTGGCGTGCTATCCTGTGTGTGAGTCCAGCTCATGCTGCATGTGTGAGAATGTATAATGCAAGATATTCCTAGTCAGTGATGGGAGTTCCTTCCCCAACCCCCTTGGGCACACATATACAAAATGCAGTTGACTTCGACTTATGGTGATCCTATGGATAAGAAACCTTCATCACCCTGTTTATCAACTGCCCTGCTCAAGTCTGGCAGATTCAGGGACATGTCTTCCTTGACTGGGTCTATCCACCTGTCATGTGGTCTTCCTCTTTTCCTACTTCCTTCCACCTTACCAAGCGTTACTGTCTTTTCTAGTGAGTCCTGTCTTCTCATAGTACATCCAAAGTATTACAGTCACAGTGTAGTTGCCTTGACTTCTAGGGAGAGTTCAGGCTTGATTTGCTGTAGGACCCTTTTAGCAGTCCACACAATCCATGGAACTCTTCTCCAGCACCACATTTCAAAGAAGTTGATTTTATTCCTGTAATCTTTCTTCACTGTCCCATCCCAGGGCTAGCTAGCTGATCTCCGAACCCCTGCTTGAAAAGAATTCCATCCTAAAGCTGCTGTCAAAAGACATACAGGCTTGGCCTTCTACTGAATGAAGGTGTGTGTGTGTGTTTCTCTCTGTCTCTCTCTCCCTCTGTAGTATCCATGTAGACTGCAAAAACCAGGCAGCTTGAATCTGGCAATATGCTTCATTTCATCTACCTGGAAACAGTGCCCCAGCTTCCCTTCAATCATTTAAGCTCCCAAGCTCCCTGACATGCTTTCTGCTGACAGTAATTCTGCAAGTGGCTCGCTGGGCATTTACTGCCATCACCAGAGGAAATACTGATGGCTTAAAGTGGGATCATTTCCTTTCTGACAGACAACCAGCACCTGTGGGAGTTTTAATAGCCATGCAGAGCAGCCTGTCAGGAGGCAGTACAGGAGATGTGAGCAATCACTCCGCAGTGAGGCGCTTGCAAGCTGTGAGAGCCTACTGGGAGACCAAGGCATGGAGAGAGGAAGAAAAGGAAGGGAATGCAGCAGACACATTACAAGAAATTTCCCCCTAGAGAGACTTGGGGAAAGTAGCTAGGGAAATGTAATCCTTTTTGAAGGCTTTCCCAGAATGTGTATCTTTATTATTATTATTATCCTGTGCACTGACAGAATCTTTTTAAGTCTCTCTCACTTGCTTGGAATTAAACTGTCTTTTATTTCACTGGCGTTCAGATATTCTTACAGACCAAATGCCAAATATGAATATTTAAGGATACAATTACAGCTTGTTGGAAACAGCTTTGGTATGATCTCGCGTATTAGAAGGGGTAATTGTTCTTAGGACTGAAGTTTTTTTTTTCATTCCATTCTATGGTGTCTCTCTCCCAGAGACTAAGGTGCATTATTGAGCTTACCTGGATTATAGTACCCTAAATTTTGTTGCTGTACATGGATCAGGTGGCTGTAGGTTTGCTTCTTGTATATTAGCTCTGCTATTAGAGCATTGTCAGCTTCCTTGTTAAAAACATGAGAGATAACCTGCTTGCTCATGTAATAAATAGCCAAACTATGGAATTCATTGCCATGCAGTGCAGTGACGGTTGCCAACTTGGACGGCTTTAAAGGGGGATTAGATAAATTCATGCAGAAAGGGGCCCTCCTTGGATGCTAGTCAGAATAGCTGTGTCTGCCCTGCAGCTTGATGGACAGCATGCCTCTGTATGAAAGTTGCTTGGGAATGGGAGAGGGATAGTCCTGCTGGCAAGCTTCCCATAGGCAACTGGTTGGCTCCTGCCTGAACAGAACACTGGGTTAGGTAGGCTTTTGGTCTGATCCAACAATACTCTTCTTCTGTCCTTAATATTTTCCCTAGAAGTAAGTCTGTTTTGCTATTTTGTGTGCCTTTAGGCAACGTGAGGCCTCAGCTCAGGTGTAATGGACTATTATTCCTGGACTCCTCCTCTCTACACCACTTATCCTAGGCTCTACAGGTGTCTAGGAAGACACCCTCCTGGCACCCTCGCTCTCCCTGTCTAGAGATCTGTACGTGGAATGGAGAAGGAGTGCTATTTTGCCCTTTACCTCAGCCCAAGCCTCTGGGTGCCATCCCTGACAACATTATGGTTAAGTTCGGACGGGGTGAGGGGTTGATGTTCAGAGCCAAAGAGGGAAATCCATGTTAAGAGTGCTAAACTGAAGCTTACCCGCTCACTGTATGTGGTCATTTGTATGAACCAGGCAGAAGGTTAGACACGTCTGCTACAGTAGACCTGGGGATATGACATTTGTTTGGTGATTTTCCTCACTGAGCTTTGGGAGATGATCCTAAAGCCCCTTCAGGCTCAGAAAGGAAGAGGACAGCCTGACGTGTAACTTCAACGACACGAAGGCGGCCTTTTCCCCTCTGCCTCCGGTGGACAGGCTGCCTTCATCCAGTCGGCCGCACATCCTTGGCAGGCGGCGTGAAGCCCCTTCTCCCTTTGTTGTTGGAACTTTTAATTTGTGCTTCCTTCTATACATAAATATAGTGAGCCTGTGTCAACAGAGTGGTTTCCCCCTTCCAATCACATGGCTTATCCTTCTCTTAGAAACGGTGTGCCGCTTATTGTCTTTGTGGTTCGTGTTCTCTGTTGTTGTTGTGTTAAAGGCATCTTTCCCTTACGAACGTTGGTAAAGCAGGAGCAGATCGGCTTCCTTTCTACTTTGCTTGGATTCTTTCTGCTTGCTGTGTGTTCCGTGTCATTCAGATCCTGATTTAAGCTTTGCAGGGACTCTGTCTTTGGATGGTTTATTTTAGTTAGGAACTTCTCTAAAACTTCTGAAAATTGGTGGGGAAATGCACATATAGTTTGCTCAGTGAGCACTTTGCTATATCAGACATTGGGGACTGCAGGTCAGTATCTTTAAGGCATTGTGGCAAGGTTAACTTTACACTGTCAGAGCCTAAAGAAACAGTCTGAAAGCCCATATTTGCAATGATAGAAAGGATCTTTTGTTTCCAGGAGGTAGGGCCCATTTCCTCCTCTGCAGACAATATAAACTCCAGTGTCAGGCTTAAATATCACCTTTAGCCAATAGTGCAGAGCAAGCTTAAGGTCTTCTATTGTTGTCAATATTAGTCCCAGTTCAGCATGGAATTGTTGACATTTCAGTGGAAACTGGGACAGAAATAAGTCTACGCAAAAAATTATGTTGGGCTTTTTCCATAATGGGGCTCCATATAACAGTTGTGGCAGCATCCTAATGTGGTAGAATTCTAAAGCCAATTGCACAAGATTGCTCCCTTTAGTACCATGAAAATACAGTAAACCATTGAGAATATTATCAGTCAGTAAAGCATTAGTGCACACGGAGAGACCAAATCGATGTTTGTTGGAATATAACCCCAAGATACTTTATGGAAGAGACTTGTTCTAAATTGTTTCCATCCATATTCCAGTTGTAACCTGTCTTAGATGTACCAAATGCCAGTACCTCGTTTTTGCTATAATTCAAAGAGAGCTGTTAATTTTGGCAGCGATAACTAAATTGTCTTAACAATCTACATGATCCTACCTGAGCATGAGATATAAGAATAGGGTCATCAGCCTAAAGGACCATCAAGATCTTATTTTGTCCCATTTTGACTGGGAATAACAATTATCATTTAGGAACTCTATAATATCATTTTAGAAAAGCTTAAAAAGAAGTAGAGCAAGTGAGCAGCCATGCCTGACTCTTTTTGTTGCAAGCACCATGCTGGATAAATTTCCTTCCCAACCTACTCTGATTTTAAGAGATGTCTCTGAGAATAGGCTCATAATTTTTGTTATTGTGTACTTCCAAGTGTTTCAGACTTATGATGACCCTAAGATGACCCTATCATGGGTTTTTCTGGGACTGAGAGTGTGTGATGCACCAAAGGTCACCCAGTAGGTTTCCATGGCCTAGTGGGGAATCCAACCCTGGTCTCCAGGGTGGTAGTCCAACGCTCAAACCACTACCCACACTGGCTCTCATAATTTAATAATTGTGGATCAATCCCCAGAGTTTGTGGATTTGTCTAAAGGTATTGCTAGGGGTGGGTTTAAAGGCTACTTTTAATTCAGCAAAAGCAACAAAAAATCTTTTTGGAGAATCCTGACAAATATTTATTTGCTCCGTGCTTAAGTATGAAGCAGTGGTCAAGTGCTGATTGTGCTCTACAAACAGTGGCTTTCTCTGGTGCAAGTAAAGACTTTTTCCTCTACCAAATCCTCCAGTTTCTCCAAGAGATGTCTGGCATTGACTTTCCCTGGAATGTTGAGAAGACTGATATGAAGTTAGGGAGAGCTTACAGAAGATACCTTTTAGATTACAGTTCCCAGTATTCCCTAGCCAGGAGATTCTGAGAGTTGTAGTCCAAAAAAAAAGTTGCTTTTCCTCTCTACACTGTTGCTTATAAAGATTTTCAGGCTGACTTCCCCTTCATGTCCAGGATGGAGAGTGGCTACAGATCATGTTTTGCATTTTGATTTCTGCTTACAAAATTACAACAGAGTACATGAAACCACATTAACGAAGAAGCAAGCCATCTGCAGCACCTGGTAGTTCTTACCATGATCCTGATTTGCTTGCTTTGCTCATAGAAGAGCATTTTTTAAAAAAATCCCCTCACTGTCTGGTGAGATATTGGCTGCTTAACAAATGAGCAGTTTGCAACAAAATGAAATGTCATTGTAGGTGATTATGGGCCTCTCTAGAATGTCAATGTGATCGTTTCATTGTACAAAGAAAATGAAACAGTCTTCTCGTGTTGAACGAGGGTAGCCTTGTATGTATGCAACAATCTGCTAATTAGAACTAGCAAAAGAAAATTGTAGAGTGAAACCAGCAGGGCTTTTTGTCTCAGTTCTCAGTCCTTTGCTTTTCAGGTTTCTGTGAAAAGCCGACAGAACTGTTTCTGAAGTAACAGTGAGCATGAAACAAACATATGGAGTCTTGTTGCAGCCTCCGGTTTGTAGAGACTGAATAAATATTTCACAGTTGTGACTGAGATGAAAAGATAATTGCCGAATATTGGGCACAATTTTTTTTTTAATGGCTGTAAAATTTTACAGTTCATGTCATAATTATTCTTTCTGTATTCCTGGGAAAGTCTGCAGTTAATAGCATTAATCTCATTTTATAGATGAGAAATTGAGTCTGCACCTAGGAACATCTTGTAATCCTGATACTATTTCTTTTGCACATTCCAAGAGAGCCAGTATGACCTGATGGAGCAGACAGAATGTTGAACTTGGCCCAAGAAGACTTAGGTTGAAATCCCTATTTAGCTTGGCCCTGGCCCTAGGCAAATCATAGAATAATACAATTGGAAGGGACTACAACAGCCATTTGGTCCAACCCCCTGGCATGCAGAAAGACATAGCTAAAGCACTCTGAAAGATGCCTGCCCAACCTCTGTTTAAAAATCTCTTAAATCCACCATGCTCCAAGGCAACCTTATTCCACTGTCCAACATCTCTTGTAGTAAAAAAAGTTCTTCCTAATGTTTAGGTAGAATCTCTTTTCTTGTAATCTGAACTCACTGGTTTGTGCTCCAGTCTCTGGAGCATCTGAAAACAAGCTGGCTCTGTCTTCTACATGACTTCCCTTCAGAGATTTAAAGATAGCTATTGTGTCACTTCCCAGTTTTCTTTTCTCCAAGGTGAACATACCCAACTTCCTAAGTAATTTCTCCGGACAGCAGCACACTCTCAGTTATATGGAGGCAGGACTTCTAGTATCAGGTTTGCTTAGGAGCGAGCTGAGGGCAAGGAAAGCAGAACTGGCTATGTGGAAAATGGGGGTTCAGGACCAGGGGGTAAGTCTGAGTAAAGCAGTGTGATGAGAATGACAAGGAACAACTTGGTTTTTTTTAAAAAAAAAATAATGCTGGAAGACTGCATGAGAGAGAGAGGCAAATTGTGTCAGCCAGCTGCTGCTATTGCTATCTCTGTAGATATTTCTTTCTCTGTGACCTACTGCCTGGCTTCCAGCTGCCTCTTGGCAGACTCAGGCTGAGGTCCTGCCTCGCCACACCCAGCTGTGTCATATCTGGGTGCTGGGGAGTATAACATCAGGCCAGAACTGTGCTAGCACCTTCTGCAAGAAATTCAGGAAGTGTTGTTTGTCAGCCAGCTAAGAGCGCTGGTTCCCTTACTAGTGAGCTCAGTGTTCCGTAGCTTTCCTTGTAAGTTATCTGTCTTCTTTCTGGGTTATATTTATTCTTTCCTTAACAACACTTTTGTAAATTTTCTTTTTTTCCTTTGTTATGACTCCTCCTTCTTCTATTTTTTCTAATCTAATCTACCTATCCACTATCTTCCCAGATTTTCTTGCTCCTTTTGGAACTGTCACTCAATTGCTCCTAAAGTTGCTCTTGTTCATTACTTATTTCTTTTCAGATCTTCTCAGCTCCCTGCTCTCATTCAAACCTGGCGCCCTGCCTATAGTGTTCCTACTTCAGTTGCCATCTCCTCTGGAGGACTCTCTCTTTCTCATACGAGTTGTTGTGAGGGTGGGGAAGGTGGGGTGGGTCTTGTCTTACTTAACTTTTGTTAGTTTCAGCTTTTTTCCTTTCCACCAGCACACTGTTCTTCCTTGGAGGCCCTTGTTTTGAGACTGTTTCTGCCTCTGTATCTGTGAATTGCAGTTGTTTACCTTCTACCTGGCCCATTTTCAAGAGATGTGAGTTCCAAAAACTCTAGGCTCCTCACCCAACCAAGGGTTTCCTCTTCTATGCTTCAGCTTTGACCCTCCCCACTTGCTGCTCCGTATTCTTAGAATTGCCTCCCTGAGCATTGGCAAGCTGCTCCTTCCTTCATTATTTTTTAAATCTCCATTAAAATCCTTGTTTTCAAAAGCTTTTGGAGTTTAGTTTAATGTATTTTTTATAATTTTGTATAGTTGGATTACAGGTACTTGTCCATCTGTTTTATATTATATTGGATTATTGCTATTTTACCTGGATGATTTGTTTTCCAATTGAATGGCATAATTTTATTATTTCTTCCTCCCCTTTGTGATTGTATACCTTTGGCAGGACTCATTGCTTCTGGTTGATTTACCTGTAAAGCCCTTTGTACGTAGATGGGCTATATAAATAAACGATGATGATGATGATGTTTCCTGCCAGTTTTTTTAAACTAGAATGTTCACTAGTGAGTAGTCTGCATATCCATGCTGGCAGCTTGGGATGAAGATGCAGACCAGTGTCCTATGAGGATAGTTAAAATAAATTTGTGAAGTTTCTAAGTAGAAGAGGAATGGGTCACTCTGTCCTTACTCCACTAGCTTGCTGGGTTTTCTATACTGTTTTAGGAGGAAGAAACATTCCTTCATATACGGCAGGGATATGCAAGCTGGTGCCCTCCAGATGTTTTGGACTGCAGCCCTGTTAATCTCTGACTATTGACAATGCTGTCTGGGACTCAGGAGAATTGTAATCCAAAACTGCTCTAGGGCAGCAGATTTGCCTAGCCTTGCCTCATCATCAGCACTATGTTTTTTGTATCCTGCTTTCCCCCAAAATTGGAACTTAAAGTGACTCATAGTTTAATAGAATAATACAATTAAAAATGTACAGAAAGTGAACACTGAAATACAATTAAACCATTTATTAAAATATTAAAGTAATATTAAAATATTAAAGTATTAAAATATTTTAAACTTCAATTTAAAAGAATAAAACATCATTAAAAAAATAAAAAGCTATTAAAAGCAATTCTGTTAAAACAGCTTATGGCTGCTGGGCAAACCAAAATGGTAAGTGGAGGAGGGACAGAGCAATCCATTTCTCCTCCGTGAGGCAACTCTCACACCTGTATGGAGTTTTTGGTCACCTGTGGTTACCAGGCAAATCGGTTACAACATTAATTGCATTAAAACTTTCTTATCTGTGACTCTCTCCCTCCCTATTCCCAGAAGGACATGTCGCTGAAGCCGCAGGAAAGAAAGGAAAAATGGGAGAGACACCCGGGAAAGAAACCACGAGAATCTGAGCGCTGCGTTTCAGCTGATCCGAGTGAAAAAGGTCATAATAATGATGCTGGGAGTTCTGGCAGAGAGACAGATAGAGGAAAAGAGCGGGTAAAGAAGAAAGTCCCCTTGAAAGTCCACAAGCAGGTAGGACAGAGTTATTTAAATTCTGCCTTTTGCTGTGGAGTTACTATTTTGAAACAATAGGATTTTGGTTTTCACTAGATTCAGAGAGAAAACACTAATATACCCAACTCAGGATATTTGTCGGTGAGAGACGTTGTGGACTGTGTTCTTTGTTCAAAGGGAAAGAGTGAAGAAATTTGACAGATTTGGTAGAGATTGGGTACTTTCTGTTGGTTTAATGTTTCACTGGTATTCCTTATGGCTTTCAAATTACCAAACCTGAAATTCCTCCACTAAATTACTGCTTGTGTAATTTTAACTAGTTACCAAGGCAACAAAGGGAACCCAAATCATAGGCAGGATATTATGGAATAGGGGGAAGTACAGCAAAAGATAGAAAAGACCTGGAACATCCTTTGCTAGTGTTGAAGTAGCTGGATAACTTACTGTTTCAGGCCTAGTTAAACGTACGGGTGGGTCTGAAATCCTTCAAGTATATGGACTAGAATATGTTTTGCATCATGCATCATGAGGCATCAGATGGTCTTTGGAGATCTTCCTTTAGGCATGCTTCCCATCACAGAAGTAGTGATTGCCACAAAGTAAAGGGTCCGCCTAGTGTTGGCACTCTGGTTTTGGGGTACTCTCTGCATGGAGGTTTGCCTGGTGTCAGTTTGATGCCAGGTGATAACACTGATTTCCTTGAGCATTTTAATATTCTGTTTTATCTCCTGTATTTGGTTAAATCCCACCCTCTCATCTGCTTATTTTGTTTGTATTATGTCTTTTATTTTGTTTTTTGAGGTGATGATGATGTTGTATTGTTAAAATTTTATTGTAAGCTGCCCTGAGAGATGTTTCTGAGTGTAGGGGAGAGAAAAGTGGATATGTCTTAAATGAATATAGAACCTAAGCCCTCACACGATGTTCCAATGTCTGAATCAGTTCACGTAGTTTTTGTTGTCTTGTCAGACAGATTGGAGAAGAGTGAACCAGACAGGCTGGGGTGAATTTAGCACCCTTGCAAGCCTCTTCCACAGTCTATGCATTTGGAAGGAGCTATGAAAACCAAATTGGCTTTCAGATTTTGCAAGACAGCCAGTAAGGTTTGACAACCATATCTGGGACCCATTCAGACTACGCAAATATAGTACTGTGATTGCACTTTAACTGCCATGGTTCCATTGTATGGAATCATGGGGCTTGTAGTTTGGTGAGGCATTGGAGTGCTCTGGCTGAGAATTCTAATTTTCCCCCGAACGGCAAATCCCAAGATACCATAGAATGGAACTATGGTACTTAAAGTGGAATAAAAGCACCATAATTCTGCAGTGCGAATGAGTCCCAGGTCATGTAGCCCCCCCACCAGCTGGGTCTGTTTAAAATTTAGGTGCACAGGGAAGGAAGTAGGAAGCTCTGCATGTGTGCCTTCAATTTGCTGGCCAACTTATGTTGATCCCATTAATTTCATAGGGTTTTCTTGGGCAAGGAATCCTCAGAGGTGGTTTTACTACTTCCTTCCTCTGAAATATAGCCTAGAGCACATGGTATTCTTGGGAAGTCTCCCATCCAAGTGGTAACCAGGGTGTACCCTATTTAGCTTCTAAGATCTGTGGCCTTTAAGCTATTGAGATATCTAAGAAGCTCTAGAAGATGCACGTTACCCTTTTTCTTCCTTCACCAAATATGTGGCAAAACTCTAGTGTTCTGCAGGCTGTGATCTGACTCAATTGGCAGAGGCTGCTTCTGTTGCTGATGACAGAGAGGGTTGTGACCAAAGTCTGGAAAAGTTCCTTTTAAAATGACAGTTCCCAGAATCCACAACCAACATGACCAGTGGCTGGAGGATTCTGGGAGTTGCAGACCATGTGGAAATTTTTCCTGCTGTGAACAAATATGATCAGGTTCAAAATGAGTTTTTGACAAACGCAATCTTCATGTTCTTTTCTTGATCCAGCATGCTGCTTGGGGTGAATCAGAGTTTGCAAAGGAGGCAGGGGAAGAGGTTGAAGAGTGTGGTGAATGTGACACACATAGAGATTTGGGCTGTTTCTTCCCTGACCCTTCCGCTGCAGCCTGCCTCCAGCTATTTCCCCCACAAACATTAAGAACTTGACAATGCCTTTTAACAAATTCCAGTAACGGCTGCCAGTCTAGCCTGCCAGTCATGCATAATAGCAGCAGCCCCCAACAGCTATTGCTTGAACTAACATGTTTGTTTAAATCTAAGGAGGTGAAGGCACCAGAGGGGTGGCAGTCCATTTATCACTTTCAGCTGTTCATCTGGGAGGTTGGGCGGGAGGGAAATCTGGTGCTTAGTTGTCAGGCTGATTGCTTGAAGCAACATTTGTATTTGTAGCAAGCAGAGAAGGTCTCTTCTCTCATGGCTCCTGAAAACAAAAAATGTTGAGCAAAAATTGTTTGCCTTCAGGTAATTTCTGGCTTATGTTGAAGGGTTTTGCAGTAGTTTTCTGTGGTCTTGGGTAAAGAGTTTCTTTGCTATCACTTTCTTCCTGATACTTGTAGCTGCAGATGCCAAAGCCTGATCATGGGCCCTTCTTTGACACCTTACTCCTGAGCTATTACTATTTTGAGAAAACAACACATGGGCATGTTTTAGTCCAGGTGAGGAACCCGACACCATCCAAGTCTTTTTGGAGTGTGACTGCCATGAGCCATGACTGACCAATTCATTGCATCACTTACAAACATGTTTTCTCAATTAATGAGGACCTGACATTGTCGTTGGGACTAACAATTAGATTTAGCCTGTTGTTTTCCATCAAAGTTAAATTTGCAGTCTAAAGGTTTGGTTTCAGCTTCAGAGCAGCTCATAGAAGTTGCACTTGCAGGGCTGTTCCTTAATTCTTTTTTCTAATAACAAAGCTAACTCTGTTTCTTTGTATCTGCATCATTTGAGTTACTTTTATAGCTACAGGGGCATGGCCTCAATAAATGGTAGTGGAAGAATAACACCTAGGTAAGTGCTGGTCTGCACTGCTACCTTTTGCTCTTTTGTAACAATGAGGTGACAACAAGAGTGGTAGAAGAAGAAAGAGTATGTTTTGTACCACAAGTCGACTGCTTGTATCATTTAGGGGATTTTTCAGTACCAAAAAAAGAATTTGTTTTAATTACTACTTAAAAACAGGGAAGCTGTTACTTTAGAGTAACACAACAGTAACAAATTACTTTGAGGGGGCTTGGAGCTGTATCTGTAACGAACTCTTTAAAAGTAACTGTTTTGAGAGCCAGTTCTAAGGTGTTCTTTGAACTGATACAGTCTTTTTGTGGTCCAGTCTCAGAATCTTGTTTTGGGTAGTGTAAAAAATCAGTGGATCATTTGACTGTAAGTGGTTGTTTCAAGGATTTAGCTGGAATCTATGCAGACCCACAGTGTAATACTCAGTTTGAACTGTAGGGAGTCCGACCCATTTACCTTTAGAAGGATGCCCTTTACTACTATTTTTAGTGGAATGTGTTGAGAATTTGATTTGGATAAGTTTGTGGGCACTGAGGTGAGGTATGTGGGTCTAATTGAAGGTCCTGTCACCTTTCCATAATTTGAGTGCTACTAGAAATCAGCAAATTTACATCTAAATCTCTCTGGCAATGGAAAACGAATCCAGCAAGCAATAGTCTCTGCTGAAAGCTATCTTCCTGGCATGCTAGCTTTCAGTGTGGGTGCAGATTTTGACTCATAGTCTGGTTAAATGCTCTCTACCCCTTGAGCAATCAGATAAATTCAAGCAAAAGTCCTGAACTGCTTAGTTGCAAAACATTTGCTAACAATACCCAGCTAACTAGCCATTTCAGGGACAGGGTAGTGGTGGTGGTGGTAGTTAAGGTATTTGTAATTGTTTGGCCTTTAGCTCAGCCTAGAAGCTGCTGCCACGCATTGCATGGTCACAGATAGCCCTCTCCTAATAATCTGCTAGTGTCGTGATGTATACAGGATAGCTTTAGTTCAAGTAATTAGGCTTTGAGGTTTCAAAAGCTTTATTCAAAAACACTGAAGAAAATAGCTGCACATCTTGGCAACTGCCAGGACTATAGAAATGTTGGATTTGCAATACTTTATAAGTTGTAATATTTCAAATTAGTATGTTCTAGCATTCTGTTTGATAGCTAATCACAACAACTACTTTCCTAGTTGCTACCATTTCCCTCCCAAATTCCCATACAACTTTCCAATAGTTCAGCCTTGTAGTCTGGTCTGTCTGCCTACACCTGTACCCTTATTGCAGTACATTGCAATAACATGTCCTCATTTGCAGCACACAGTTTCCCAGCTGATCCCATCCTCCCCTCATCACACAGCAAAGCCATTTAAGCATCAAAGTAAGGCAACTTAACTAAACTCATGACAGGAAGGGCAAAACTGAGCTGACAGATGCAGAGAATTCACAGCTGCCTAAAAAAAAAATAGCTGGGGAGTTCCAGCACCAAGTGTTAAAATAGGCAATACAGTATTAAGTCATTAGGGCCACTTGTAGAAAGAATTAAAGCAAGGCTCATTTCAATCAATAGCAATCTGCACAGGCAGGGGCTAATTTAAAAATCTCCTTTAAGTCCTGGTTAGGCTTTTAGATGCTGAAAGTAGGGGAATTGTTGGGTATGGCACTCTAGCAGCAGCAGGGAAGGAAGAAGAAAACAACTAAGGGAAACCCTGTTATTTTAGTACAGTTTATCCCTGTGTGTTAAAGCTGCTTGCTGCCAGCTATCACACGCAGCAACATAGTGCGCCAAAAAAAAAAAGAAAGATAACCACACAGTGCTCAGGTTGCTAAATCCGTGGTACATCCCCATTTAAGCATTCACTTTTGAGGGGATGTGGGATGCCAGAGTTTATATCAATAGGACTAGACTAGGGCAATTGGGCTACTGCTTCCAGACATGGCATTTCAAGGGCTCTAGTGGTTCCATGCAAAACATCTTGGGTCTAGCACATCCCCCCTTGTTTGAGAGAAGGAAGAGAAGCACAGTCGCTAAGTAACTCCTTCTTCTGATCCTAGCAGCTTCCTAGCAGGTGAGAGGTTTTGTACCGCAACTCCCCAAATCTCCTTCTTTTTGGCCATGTTGGCTAGGGCTTCTAGGAGTTGGAAGCCCAAAATATCTGGAGCACCAACTGTTCTCCATCCCTGGCCTAAGCCAATTAATGTTATGATCCTATCCATGTTGCTTGGGGTATCCAGTTCCTTGCAATAAGATCCCTGAGAAGTAGGTGTGGCAGTGACACAAGGAATTGCCCAAGGCTGCTCAGTGCATGTTATAGCTCACCTAAACTCATAATTGTCTGTGCGGACTGGCAACAACTTTTCAATGGCTTGGGGCAAAGATGCCTTTCTCCTATCGCCTTCTGTCTGATTCTGTTTTTCAACTTGAGACTCCAGGGACTGAATGTGGAGCATCCCACATAGAAATTGAATGCTCTACTATTGACCTATGGAGCTTACAGATTTAGTTCAAAATGTAAGCCATCAGCTTTATGACTGGAAGAAGGGGAAGTGAGTTGTGGAACCTCATGTGTGCACACACGTGCATTTGTGTACCTTCAAGTGGCCTGTTGACTTATGGTGACCCTATGAATTTCATAGGTTTTTCTTACATTCGTTGTAAGAAAAAAAATGCAAGCACTCAACCCCTCCTTTTTAATAAACTTCTTCTGCAGGTTACTTTTAGCCCCTGTGTCTGCTCACTAATGGATCAGTAGGAAACCTCAGACAGGCCAAGGTGAAGGTAAAGCAACTCTTGACTGCTTTGAAATGAAGAGAGAGAATGTTGTTGCTTAACAGCTTTTATGGCATCAGGCTCCATAGAAAGGTTTGTTGTTGGTCATTGCTTACATTGTTATAAAAGAAAAGCTAAATGGTTTGTAATTTAGGGAAGGAGATTTAATTACATGAAGTAATTTACAGAAAAGCCATAATTGTATCTCTCCCTCTCCGTCCACCCCCCCCACGCTTTCCTTGGATTTAACTGGCACACTCATTATAGCCGCCTTTCCACTAGTGTTTCCACGCCATTCTCTGTTGCATGCAAATTCCTTATTGGTAAAAAAACCAACGACCCTTTTATTGTATTTCTGTGTATCCCTTTGGCCTTAAATAATAAAATGTGAACTAGACAGCTAGCAGGGTTTAATTTGCTCCATAGGAAGATGAAAGATTTCCGGTCTTACATATTTCTAGCTAGGTGAAACAGGGGAAGTTAGTTTGCTAAGAAAAACTATTTCCATTCTCTTTAGTGATGTGTCCAGAGTTAATGAGTGGGGGACAGGAGCTTGTACACAACAAGCTTTAAATGGTAACAGCACCCTTATCTTTGCAAATATTTCCTGCCAGGAAAACATCTGATTTGGGCAGTAGTGATGGTTTGTAATCCACCACATAGCCTGAAAAAATGTTCTCGGGCCAGCTGATGATCCAGAATGTGGGAAACAACCAGTTAACTAACTCGTTAAGTTGTTGACTCCATATATTGTTCTAACATTACCAAAGTCACTTGATTCCTGAATAATTCTGAAGTTGGTTCCTTACTTGAATAAAATATTTTATAGAGTGGATGGCTCTGGAGGCTGAGAATGTTACTCTTCAGTTGTGCCCTGTTTCTTATCTTTCCCCAAGCATCTAGCTGGCTGTTGTTGGAAGTGTGAGGTGATATTGGCCTTTGATCTGATCTTGTAGTATGGGTTCTTAGCCTGAAAGTGGGTCATAAATAGGAGGAGAACTGTCCTGTAGTAAATAGGGCATTTCTGTGTTCTCTACTGCCTGCTGAACTTTAAAGAAGGAGAGCATGGTGTTGCTATCTGGCCATAATTTGTGCAGCAGTTATCACTGAAAATACTCTCTTGAGGACAGGAAGCTATTGGGAGTTGACCAGAACTGTGTGTGTAGTGGCAGTGTTATTAACCTCAAGCATTCAGTAGCTTTGTGTCAACTGCAGCCACAAATTATGGGTTGGTATTAAAAATAATGATAGTGTTTAGGGTTGGAAGAATAGTTTGAGGTTTCTTTTCCCCCTCCCCACCACCTTCCTCTGCCTCTTTGTCTTTTTTGTTTATTTGTTTGTTTCAGAACCTTTTCTCTTTCATTCAGCTGTGCAAGGGTTATCAGTGGAGTGTTATAAGTGGAATTCTTTTGACTGTTGAATTGCAGTGCATGCAGCTGTGGAAACCTTTTTAGCAGAAGGGCTGCGTTACAAGCTTCTCTGGTTCATAGTGGATCACAGTGTGTTCTTGCAAAAGAGGGAACTGTACTGCCTATGAACCGCTTGACAGCTGCCCCCTGCCCTCCTCCCAGACGTTTGCTTACAGTCTCTTCCAACTCTATGATTCTACAAGCCGCTGCTTCTTTAAGAGAATTTTTGGTACTAGCAGCAGAAATAACATGGAAAGAGTAGCCATAGAGAAAAGGAGTTCCATATGGGTCAGTAAACTTTTGATTTAAAGTAATATGCATATGCGTGCAATTTTCTTAGGATCTGGGTGGCCAAACATACAGATCTGTGACTTCTTAACATACTGGGGGCAGCTGATGAGGTAGGTTTACCTGCTCTCTACTTATTTCTGTTTTGCTGCTCACAAATGCTCAGTAAGGGATTTTGGAGGCCGCTGCTGTTTATCTTGTCCATTGTAGGCAGGCACAGCCAGCTACAATAGGATCAACTAAAGTGGAAGCCAGTTCAAGCTTTATTGCAGTATTTACTACAGATGTCTGCTGCAACCCAGCACCAGAAATTTGTATTTCTCCTGCCCTCTTTCACAATTCTCCAAATGCCTATGCTGCTGAAAAAGGACTAGACAGGGGACCAAGAGATAACGCAGCAGCTCAGCAGGAGTAAAAAGACTTTGTAAAAAAAGGAGCTTCTTTATCAGAGGCTTTGTTAACAGAGGCATACTGGCAGTTTGCAGATGGAAGTGGAAGACAGAAGGGGTACACACTGGTGGCTTTAACTCAGCCACGGCAACATCACTGTAAATCCTTAAAGTAACCAAAATGAAATATATATAGCCTGAAATTGTTTGCCTGGTGAAGCTGGCATCACGATCCAGGTGGAATCCAGCAGAAGATAGAACCAGGCAGCAAGAATAGTGGAATCTTTTTCCCTAGACACAATTATGAAAAATAAGACTGTTCACTGTAGTTATTTGCAGAACTTGTAAAAAGTTATCTTTTTATTATTATTCCCAGAATCCCCTAGATATACTTGCTAGGAGATTCTGGGAGTTCTCATCTAAAAAGTAACTTTTCCATGCACTTGTTGATTGAATCCCTGGATTTCCACAACGCTCAGGAAGGAGGGGGAAAAACATACTGCTATGTTCTACCAGTCAACACCATCCTATAATTACTATCCTTCCCATTGTTGGAGCATAAATACATTTGTCAAAATTGTGTTGTTGTCTTGCTGAGGTTGCTCCAGAGAGAGAAACTATAGGCATATCCTTTCTTTCTCACCGTAAACAAGAACAGTACATTTGTTCTTGACCAGCCATCCCCTTTCTGACACTCCTGTGAGGGAAACAACGGTTTTATACGCCTGGACTGGTGCATCATGAGCTCTGGGATGGGTGGGTGGGTGAGGGAGATGCTGGCTCTTGTTTAAAGCCTTTTATTGATGTCGGTCTGTATTGGTTGGGCTTGCTCACGGAAGCATATAAAACAGAAGCTTGTTTTCCAGCATTCAGCCATTGGCTGCTTTGCAAAATGCAGCTGGAGGCAATGCTACTGTATTCCCCCCTCTCCCTGTTTCTCCTCCCCCATTTCCCTTCTCAGCCCTGTGTTTCTTCAGGAACCTAATTTTCACATTCCTAATTGATTGATGGTTTACATGACTGTTGAAAGGGCATACAGTTTGACTAGGCCTATCTCTTGATCTCAAGACTACTTTTAGGGTTGTTGTTGTTTTTTAATTACTCTTGTTTTCTTTTGGTGCTTCAAGCAAGGTTATTTGTCACAGCCCAGTGTTCCGGGGGAGACAATGCCTTTTGGCTGTTTATTAAGCAAAGTCACCTCCTAGAATGCTTTGGCATCTCTTCCACACTTCCATGTGAAAACAGAAGACCTGGAAACCAGCTAAAACCAGCAGGGAGCTTACCCCTATTCTCTTCCAGACTTCCATAGTAAAAAAAAAAAAAACCAGGGACTTCTAAAGAGATGAGTATCCCTTTTGGCAGACTTTGAGTTTTAAGTTATAAACATTTGTGTGTGAGCCTATGCCCACATGTGCTTTCACTTGAGATTCTTTTTAAAAAACTGTTATATTCTTCCTTCTCCATAGAACTTAATCCTATCAACTTTTAGTGCTACCAGAAACAAGCTGGTAACCAGAGCAGCTCTTTTAATTGTTCTCTCCCCCTTGACAGTCTCACAGTCACATTCTGTACTGGCTGAAATTCTGAACTCTGCTGAAGGATAGCCTGACGTGTAACTTCAACGACACGAAGGCGGCCTTTTCCCCTCTGCCTCCGGTGGACAGGCTGCCTTCATCCAGTCGGCCGCACATCCTTAGCAGGCGGCGTGAAGCCCCTTCTCCCTTTGTTGTTGGAACTTTTAATTTGTGCTTCCTTCTATACATAAATATAGTGAGCCTGTGTCAACAGAGTGGTTTCCCCCTTCCAATCACATGGCTTATCCTTCTCTTAGAAACGGTGTGCCGCTTATTGTCGTTGTGGTTCGTGTTCTCTGTTGTTGTTGTGTTAAAGGCATCTTTCCCTTACGAACGTTGGTAAAGCAGGAGCAGATCGGCTTCCTTTCTACTTTGCTTGGATTCTTTCTGCTTGCTGTGTGTTCCGTGTCATTCAGATCCTGATTTAAGCTTTGCAGGAACTCTGTCTCTGGATGGTTTATTTTAATTAGGTTTTGTTGTTTCTCACCGTCTTCTTGCTTTGAACAGTAGTGATGCTATTTTAAGTCTGCTTTTCTTGCATCGGCTTACTTGCAAGTAAGCCCTATTGAGACCAGTGGGGCTTTATTCTGAGTAGATGTGCCTATGTGTGGTGCTCGAACATCTCTGACTACTACTTGCTTTGAGGTGAGAGAAGAGTGGTATTGCTCTAAGCTTAGACTGGCATTCCTGCAATTAACATTCGTATCATGTTTACTGCTCTTTCTCCCTGGCATCCTTCTGCGCTGCCTCGCTGGGATGGGAGCTGAGGGCACGGTTCTGCAGTGGTTCCAGTCCTCCTTGGAGGGGCAAACTCGGAAGGTGGTGCTGGGGGATTCCTGCTCAGCTCCACGGCCTTTGGCCTGTGGGGTCCCTCAGGGCTCCGCCTTTGTTCCCCATGCTATTTAACAACTATATGAAATCTCTGGGAGAAGTTATCTCTATCTCTACTTTCCGTCTGATTCCAAGGAAGCTGTCTCTACACTACACAATAGACAGTAAAGGACTGGATGAGGGCAAGCAAACGAAACAATTCAGACCAGAGACAGGTGCTCCTGGTCAGTCAAAAGGCAGATCAAGGAACAGGGATTCAGCCTGTGCTGGATGGGGTTACACTCCTGGTGAAATTTCAGATTCACAGCTTGAGCGTGCTCCTGGATTCAGATCTGATCCTGGATTACCAGGTTGTTTGCACATTTGATATTTTAGCCCAATTAAGTCCAGCCATGTTTGAAGGCTATTTAATGTTTTTTAAAAGCAATTAATGTGACCAGTTAGTAAGTAGCAGTCACAGTTTTATGGCTCTGTGTGTGTGTGTGGTTACATGGGCTATAGGATACTACAATCTCCCCTTACATTGGTACCAGAGAAGGGCAGGGAGACCCACAGCACAGTTTTACTGCCATGACTGGCCTTTTGATGCAGTTTTGGAAAAGAGCAGTGAACCAAGCAAGCTTTTGGATCTGGTGGATCCAAGCCCTTAGACTCCTAGATCAGAGAGTTATATCAGCCCTGTGAAAGGGACCCTTAATGACTCACCCATTGGTAACAGGGAAAGAGGAGTTTCTTTTGAAAAAACAAAAAACCCAAACAGGTTATCAGAAAAAGGGAGAGAGTAATAAAAATTGAATAGCTGTTGCTTCCCCTTCTGCCCTGGCTGGCATAACCATGGTGGCACTTTGGAAAAAGTGGTTCCTCCAGCACAGACTCTCCTGTCCAAGCTCTATAACTGTAGTTGTTTTGAAAAGGAATCTCAGCACTCACTCAGAAAAAATTGAACCTCTTTTTGGAGTCCATCTGCCTTGCTTGGCCCTGACTGTACTCTGCAAAGCTTCTGCTCCTCCTCACTGTTGTATTTTCCAGCCATATATGCCTTGCTTCTTGGCAAATGTGTGTGTGTTTGTGACTGAATTCATAATTTCACTTAAAGTAGAACATCAACTCCCTGTTCACTCCTGTTGTTCCAACTAGACTGAAGTAAGGTAAACAGAGACAGGGAGAGCAACAGAGCAAATGCTCTGACAGTCAATTGTTCCAGCCAAGCAGGGAAAGAATAAAAAATACTGCTCAGGTATCATCTACTCACAACAGCATCCAGGGATCTCTAGTAAATTGACCAAAGGACTTATTTGACCTAAGGCTTGCCTGTAAGAGAACATGATTATAGGCACCTTGTAATGGCAAATGTAATAAACAGTCTGTAGTGTATTTTATTGTAGAAGCACAAACTACCATCTGCTGACCTCAGAGTAATCTAACACCATGTTGTAAGCCCAAGGCAAAACCTCAGAGTTCAAGCAGTTCAGGATAGCATGTACCTGAACTTTTCGGAGAAAATTATTTGCCTTGGAATGTGTATTGAGGGATGAGGCCTGGGAGCAATGAGGTCATCTTGACAAATTGTTTGAGCAGTGAAAGAGTGAGACCTTTTACACTGACCTCAGAGGTTAAACAGCTCTTGTTGAGTCAGGAGCAAGAAGGGTGGCAGAACCCCTGCCAGATTGTAATAGATCCTGAGATTCCAATTTGGCAGTCAAAGTGCTGTTGTTTAGTGATGAAGCACAAAAACACACAAGTGTGAGAACATGCCAATATTCTGACTTGGAGGAGTGGAAAGGAACTGAGCTCCTCATAATTGAAGACATCCAGTAAATAAAATGTCCTTAGAATTTAAGCATAAATTGCTTTACAAAGAAGTGGTTGGCTGTTGTCCACTCATTTTAAACTTCTGGTGTGTGTGCCTTCAAGCTGGTAGTCTGCTTATGGCGACCCCCATGAATTTCATAGTGAATTTTATAAGGCAAGGAATCCTTAAAGGTGGTTTTGCCAGTTCTTTCCTCTGAAATTGAACCCACAGCACCCGCTATTCACTGACCCATGAAAGAAAAGCCCATTCTGGACCCCTGAAAAGAAGCATTCTTACTGCAAGATTTTGCTTCCCATTTTGCTTATTCTGTTATAATCCTGTTTAAAAACACGTGTGTGCTGCTTTTAGAGGGTGTGTTTCGAAGTGTGTTATGGTTCAGTTTCACTTCTAGCATGACTGTGCACCCTTTATTTATGAAGTTATCCTTTCGTGACCATACTGAACCCTAAATGAACAGCTTTTGGGATAATACTGTGGTCACGGAAGTTAGTTTTTAAACATCAGGCCTCTTTGCTTCTCGATTCCAGCTAAAAACTTGAAAGCAAAGTCTAGTCAGTTGTAAAAGAACAAAGATGAAGGATTAACATAAGCTTTATTAGTCAAAAGATGTTGCTGATGCATTCTACATTAAAACTTTTTTTGAGGGTTGGATTCCTGGTGCAAAACCTAAGTGACACCTTGTGTTTGGATGTATACTGGCTGCAGGTATTATCAGCAACTCCCAGTGGCTGTTGTGTCAAATGATGACTTGTGTATGCAGCAGCTGTTATAGATCAGGCATTGTTTCCACATCATGGCCATGTCTTTTGAAACAGCACTTTAAAATAGAGGTGGTTGAGCTGGAGGTCACCAAAAGATGAGAATGAGACATAGGTCTTCCCTTTTGCTTTCAGGAAGTACAACACTTTGAGGTGTCAGTTAAAGATCAGGAAACCGAAAAAGTGAGAATGATAAGAGTTGTGGGAAAGTCTCTCCTTGGTGCACTTTGCACAGATTATTTAGGGAGAAGGAAAATACAAAAGGATACCTTTTCTTCTTCGGTCTTTTGGGAGTCCTACCCCTGCCCTAGATATATAGGTTAGAATGCTTGGCCTTCAGGGCTGACACCCACACCCAAACATGAATCCTTAAGCACTATGAAGAGCAGAAAGAGAAAGCCTCAGTAGGATGGAAAAAGGCAAAAAAAGAAAAAGAAAAAAAAGTATGGTAATGTTCTAGCACGAGTAGAATCTACACAAAGAAATGAGCTGACTATTAATATATAGGAAAGGTCTCTTAGAACAGACTACTGTTTAACAGCACATTGTAACTCCTGTACTATTTAATTATTCTAGAAGGATTTCCCTTGTGGAAGCAAATGTAACATTTGTACAAATGTGTCATTTAAAGAAAAGAAAAAAGAATGTGGTAGGACTGAAATCTCTAAGAACGAATATGTTTTTATAGATGCCTGAGTGCTTTTCTCAATGGCATCAGTGTAGATGTGTAGTTTTCTAGAGGACAGTTTGGAAGTCTGTTTTTAATTACAATTCCAAAATTCTCAGTGAACTTGTTCAGTGACTTCAGGGAGTTGTAGTTCAAAAAATACCTTTTCTAGGCTTGAAGGGCTACCAGCAGTAATGCTAGGTTCTGAGAATAACCTGGCAACAAAGTGTTTCTTTGCTGATGCTACTTTTCCCCTTTTCCATACCCCCTTCATTTCTGAGTAAGCCCACTTCAAACAGTTGTCTGAAAATGTTTCTTTCCTAGAGCATTTGTACTTTTTGACCCCAGATACAGTTTATTGAACTGATGAAGGTAAGGACCAACTTTGTGTCAGTTTCCCTGTTGCCTGAATTACTTGGGTTTATTTTTAAATGGGTTTACTCTGCGTTCTATCAAGCAGTACCCTATGTTCTGCAGTTTTGCGGCCGTGCATGTCAATAGTGGAACACATGCCAAGATGCAGAGAGATTCCCTGGGAAAGAACAAACATCAAAGCCCCCCCCGCCCCATGCATGCTGTCCCAGCTGCTTTGCAAAGCACTTGGCATTTTCTGTATTAGTTTAACTAAATATTTGTGGTGTGAAACAAAGGAGCATTTGGGCGGTGCCTAAAAGAAGAGAGAACATTAAAATGCCATTTGAAGCTTTCAAAGAACTCTAAAACAGAATATGGGTGCTGTTTCCTTTGGGGCAAGATATGGACAGAGGGGGAAAAATATAAGGTTGTTTGAGAAGATGATTTGTTATCTGAGTTCAGTTTTGCTTGGTTAACTCCTTTTTATGTTTCTGGGGTAGGTGAGAGGGTCAAGGCAGGAAAGTTAAGCAATATAAGAAAGAAGCAGAATTTAAATACAAAGCAGCCACACTGGGGGGCTCTCTTGGTAGTAAAATGTAATTTGTTAAGCAGTAAATTAACCCTTTCAGTGGAACAGATTAACCAATTAGTATGCCTGATTGTTAAGAAAACACATGACGTAGAATGATTTCAAATTACCTTTCTGATTCAGTACTTTAAATCATGACACAATTCAATCTGTGCCATCACTTGAATTGACAGTGACTCAGAAACTTGTTGGGTGCCTTCAAGTTGTTTCTGACTTACCGCAACCCTAAGAGGAACTTATCATGGGGTTTTCTGGTGGCTGAAAACATATGACATGCCCAAGATTACCTAGTGGGTTTCTATGGCGAAGTGGGGAATCGAACCCTGTTTTCCAGGGTCTGTAGTCCAATGCTCAAACAATTTTACCACGCTGGTTCTCAAATCAGAAACTTAGGAAGGAGCTGTATGAGAAGGGTCAGAAGAAATCCTTAAAGATATCTCAGGGGAAGAAGCCCTAAGAAATAGGTAGACAGAAGGACAAGGGCCCATGGGTGTAGTGGGAGACACAAACCTGCTAAGCATTTAGAAGCAGTCAGGTAGAGCATGCAAGCATATGTGTGATGCCTTGGCCATCATGAATGGACCTGAGACTCACGTACTCTTCTTCCATCCCTTCTATTTTCCCTCTTCTTTCTTGGTTTGCTGGATGACACCAAGTTTGGTATGGCATCCTCGCTGAACCAAATATGGTTTGTATCATAGCTTAGAAGTATTTACGCATAGTGAGTTCTTTGGTCAACAAGAGTAGAATGCAGCAGCATTATCGCAGATCCTAAGGTTGTTTTATAGTCCCCCAAAATACAGAAAAGTAGCAAAACAAGTAGCAAATAACACAGCAAGCACTGTGTCAGCTTATGCTTCAAATATTGTAACAAGTATTGACAACAGATTGTATTTTCAACACCATACCAAGTGATAGGAACAAATTACTTGTGAAAAGCAACTTTCCGAGTTCTGGTTTCTAGCAAACATGGGTTATCTCTAGTGAGCAAATGCAAGCCACGTTTTCAATAGGAGGGGAAGAGAAGGAAAGGAAAGGAAAGAATTTGAGTTCCCAAGGAGATAACCATTGCTGCGTGAGTCCAAAGCCTGCCCACAATGGTCAAATCATGGCTTGCTTGAAATGGGCTGCAGTAACATGAAGGTGAAAAAGGTTGAATCTAAGAAAGCAGTAAACTGAAGAAAAGAGTTTCCGCAGGAGAAAAATGAGATTCGGAGAAAAACATCACACTGTGAGTCTAGATTGAGGTGTTCCTGAATGCTTTTCCTATTCCTGCAGAGATCTGGCTGTTCTAGCTCTGCCATAGGAGGGCTACCTTAGGCAGTGCAGTGGATTACATACAGTATAAAACACAACTGGTTTATAAATTTACTAATACTACTATCATCCTCATACCTTTCCCCCAAAATTGGCAGTCAAGATGGCTTGCAATTTAAAAAATAACAATGTGGCAAAATATTTAAATGATTGAAAGCTACACTTTAAAAAGATAAAATGCAATTAAAAGATAAAAAGCAATTTTAACAGTTGGTTCAAAGCAGTACAGCACCCTCAACCCATTCTTTTAAAATTATATTTTTGAAAGCCTGTTGGAATAAAATGGTCTTCACCTGCCCAGCAGAAGAGGGGGGCCCATTCTGGCCTACCTGCAAAGGGAGTTCCAGAGTCAAGGGGCAGCCACCAAGAAGGCCCTGTCTTATGTCTCCACCAACTGTGCTTACAATGGTAGTGGTAAGGCCTCTTCCAATGATTTCAGGGCCTAGGCAGGCTCAAACAAGGACATAGGGTCTGCAAGATAGCCTGGACCTGTTCTGCATATTAAGGGCAGGACAAACCAACGTGCATACCATTGAAAGCAGGCTAGCCAGTGCAGCTTTCAGATTGATTTAACACACGAAGACTGTGAAGGTGAATATAAGCCTTGTAATATTGCTATGGAACTTGGAAAATGGGGGCTAGAAATGAGGCACATACATTCTTATTCTGGCTCATTGACGATTTTGGCTCATATTTGCTATTCTGCCAAAAGCTTTCTGTGTTGTTTTAAATGGCTTCTTATTTTTAATTAAGCAGATTAAATTCTCATTTGGCTGTTTCATTTAGATTGTGTTTTGTTCTGTTTTTATATCCACCTTGTTCCTTTATGAGTTATGCTAAAGCACATTAAACCCCTTTTAATCCATTTGGTTTAACAAACTGAGTTAAAAGGGTAGGGGTTTTTTTTTTTTTTAGTTTTTTAAAAATTAGTTCTTAATTTTCTTGCTTCTTTTTCTCCTGGAAACCTCTGTATTATGTATTTAAAATCACAGAATTTTTATTATGTAATCATTATGGTTTTTTTTCTGTTAGAATCCATTTAATGCTGTACCAGAATAACTGAAACGGTCCTATTCATTTTAATGGGTTTCATTTAGGTGATGTGTATTATGCTTATTATAAGAAAAAGATTTCCTCCATTAAAAATACAGCTTACAGTGCAATCATAAACATGTCTAATTTTGAAAAGTTGTAAGAACATGCTGTAATAGGTCAGATCGAAGATCTTTGTAATCTGACATTCTGTTTCTTTTACAAAATTCTGGAGCCCCTTGGAAGAACACAAGTGTGATGTGAGTGTGATAGCACCCTCCCATTCATTTCCCCCTTGGCTAGTATTCAGAGCCATGCTGTCTCTGATACCGGAAGTCATAAATAATCATCATAACTTGAAGCTGTTCTTGGTGTTATCCTTCATGAATGCATCTAATCCCACTTAAAGCCATCCAGATGGCTGACAAGGACTACATCTTATATGGCCATAAATTCCATGGTTTATATATATGCCATATGAAGAAGTACTTTTTATCTGTCCTAAATCTCCCACCTTTCAGCTTTGTCAGATGACCCCATGTCCTAAGGTTGTGAGCAAGGGAGAAAGATGTCTTTCCATAAACTTTGCACAGTGCTTACCTTTGTGTCATGTCCACCCTTACTCATTTTTTCCTCTTTGGTTAACAGTCTCAAATGTTGGGGGGGGGAATCAGTTGTAACTATTTCTCATAAGAGGGTTGCCCTAGTCCCTTGGTGATAAGGGTAGTCCTTGTCTACACCTTGTCAAGCTCTACAGTATTCTTCTTGGGGTACAGTGTTCAGAACTGTCCACAGTAAAGCCAATACAATGCAACTTACTCTCCAAAAATTTATGCTCAGGACAGAATCCTGACTCTTTTGCTAGGCTACATAATTGTACGTAGAGTATGGAAAACAAAACTAACATCCAGAGCTGCATACACAGCCTAAGCCTTTCCTGTTGTTGGAAAGCATATTGCAAGAGCTCTAAATACCTCTCCATGAGAGATAGACTTGTCTCAGGCCTCAAACTGTTTTGAGCCAACCCTGCAGTGAAGGGTCTGCAATTTTGTACACTTTCACATTTCTTCATAGTCAGAAAAGATTCCTGCAGAATCTAGTTTTCCGTCACCATTCTCTTTCACCATCACTCTAGTCTTTCCATTTTAGGTGGCAAGTTATCCAGAATGTCTAGCTGTGGGTAATGGATGACTTTTTAATTGGTTGCATGTCATGTCCCTTGCAGCAAGAGAGGAAATAGTGATCTAATAGAAGTTTGTTCTCTCTTATGCTCTGCAACTCTACCTTCTGTGGAATAAGCTTTCTCTCTTTTGATGTTAGTCAAATGTTAACAAATTATCGAAGTTGGAAGCGGAAGGAAGGAGCAGAAAGTACTGTGTGCTTTATGGGTTAAAAAAAAAAGCCAAAAGAATGACAGCAGTCCTACTGCATGCATGAATTAAAGACAAGAATTTAGTAAAACTTGAACTGAGCTTGAAGGGAGAAGAACCAAAGGTGTAACATCTCTATTTCTGAGTAGATGGTTCCACCTTTGTTTGGACTTAAATTCTTTCTTTTTTTCTTTTTAAAAATTTTGTTGCCATCAGTGGATGAATTTTTTTTTTTAGAAAAGAAAACCTCAAATACGTTGTGTGAAGCAAAAGTGCCCTCTGCTGGGCAATTCTGGCATGAAAGCATGCTTCCAAAAATATTTCCAGTGGATATCTGTAAGTCAAATCATTTTTTTCACACTCTGTGGAAAACAGCTGGATTCTGTCCAGAATCATCTGAGCAGATTTTTGCTGTTATGTGCTCAGGAAGTGGATGGATTGATTCATAACCTGTGAATTAGAATTCTTTTCACTAGAACTTAACAAAGAATTGATAGTTCTCTATTTTTTCATAGGTGAAGTGGTGTTAGGTGTTGATCACCTAGCCATGTTTCTGGATGATCTCAGATTATTTAGGATAGTAAAATCCCAAGCAAAGATTCTACCCATTCTGGGTAGTTAATGGTACATATACAGTGATAGGTTTCAACTTCGACAAGCCTGAGGAGAGGAATCATGGGGCATAGTGCAAAGGATGGAGATATGATTGCCATCTTCAAATATTTGAAGAGCCCTTAGGTAAATAATGGAGCAAATTTGCTGTCTGTTATGCCAGAGAGAAGGACCTAAACCTCTGTGTTCAATGGAAGGTGGGGCAGTGGGAACCTTGAGTGGGAGTGACCATGTCCTCTTGGGATTGCAAATACAGAAAAGCCAAACATAGTCAGACTCAAACTCTAGACTTGAAGAAAATTGATTTCAGTAGGCTTCAGGAAATACTGGGTTAGATCCCATGATCAAAAGTGCTGCAGATGTAGTATATATTACTTCAGGAGGGCTGAGCATTTTTAGTGATAGGTGGATCTGTAATTCGTAGACAGGCTGAACCCAGAGAGTACTAACCAGTGGTTGCTCTTCATCCTGGACAGAAGTGACTCCTGGGGTGCCTCAGGGTTTTGTCCTGTACTTGGTGGTGTTTAACATCTTCATTAATGATTTAGATGATGCAATAGAAGGCATGCTTATCATATTTGCGGATGACATGAATGGTGAGGTGTAGCAAATACCCAGATGACAGGATGAGAATTCAAAATGACACTGATAGGTTGAAGTGCTGGGCAAAACTAACAAAATGAATTTCAACAGGGAGAAATGTAAGCTACTATATCTTCATGTTGTTGTGTGCCTTCAAGTCGTTTCCAACTCACAGAGAAGTCATTTCTGGGTTTTCTTGGCCAGATTTGTTCAGAGGGAATTTGCCTTTATTTCTCTCTAAGGCTGAGAAAGTATGACTTGCCCAAGGTCACCCAGTGGGATTCAAATCCTGTTCTCCAGAGTCATAATCCAATGCTCAGACGCTATGCTGTGCTGTTCCTCCTAAATGAAGCTATTTGACAGCAGTTAGGGAACCTCTGAAATAGAGCAGACATACTAGGAATATCATAGTGGACATTCTCCAATTTGCCCTCCCTTCCAAACCACATTATTGCACTTGGAATGTCCTTGCTGTAATTTGGAAATGCTGATGGAGACCAATGTATAATCAAGAATCTAATCTCCAGCCGACTGAGCTCTTTTCAGGTTTGCTGATGTTCAGGGATTAGCAAACCTTTGGATTTGCAAAGCACTGCTCTTCAGAGTGTAAAGCTCTTTTTCCCTGAGACCTGCACCCCCATGCTTAGTGAAGTGTTTAAGCACATCTTTAGATGCAGGATTCTCCTTGTCAAGACTACTTAACAGGCAGTTAAAACAAGTCACTTAAACTCTTCTGCTGCTGCTGTTTATTGAAAAGTGGCTGCCTCTCCAGTGAGCAAAGTTGTTAATATGCTAAACAAGACCTGTTCTTCCTTTACTTAATTCTTATGCAAATAACTTATTTTAAAATCAGCTTCTGCTAAAGCATCAGAAGGGATTGTGCCCCCCTTTTTTTTCTGAAGGAGACTTTCCTGCTGTTAGAATAACCTCATTTCAAATGCAGCTTCCAGACCTCATGTGGCTTCTCTTCTTTCTTGGAAGGCTGCCTTCTCTTTCCCTCCCACTACTGTGACATGCTGCTCCTTTAAATTGTATCAGGAGGTCTTCCTGCCAAGTGGACACCCACTTGTGGTTTAATGTGAGGTTAAATACAGGTGATGGTGCTTGAGAATGGTTGTTGCTATTCCTGCCAGGATGGGATTGTTATGATGTCATTACTAGAGAGGGTTTTTTTTTAATGAGCTGTCAAATGTGTTTGCATGACAGAACAAAACCAAATAAAACAGGGCCTTCCTGCTAACAAAAAACTAAAGGGAAAGCCTTAAAAATCAAAAGAGTTTTCAAAACTTTCAGTCAGATGATACAAACCTTGAAACAGTGCTACTCATAGTGGTGGTCCCTGGACCAGTGACAGTCCTAGAGCCATTGACTGACAGTCCTTGGCAAGTTTTCAAGAAAGAAGCAAGCAATTGAGCCCTGTGGACATAAATGTAGTGCTGATCCCTTGCATATTGGAGGAAAAAATATAGCTGGTCCTCCTCATCAGAGAGGTTGAAAAACATCCTGGCTGGACTCCTGATGGTGATATACATGTATGTAACTTGAGGTCAGGTATGTATACATGCTAGGTTTTGGTCCCCAGTGGTGTCTAGAACATACTTTTACTTTTGCCTTTTGACTATAGGTCCCAGCATGGCCATTCTGTCTGGGGGATTTTCGAGACTTAGTCCAAAAAGTAACTCACACAATTTGCCAAGGTGCCTACAGATAATTTTGTGACCTAAGAATTTGACAAAGCTTTCTGTCCTACTGCACATTTATGTACTGAAAGCTCTCATGCAATGAACAGTCAGTCTCATATGTCTATGAAACTTTTTAAAAAATGTACAGTGCACCCTCTGTATATGTGGGGGTTCCGTTCCAAGAACCCTTGCATAAAACAAGAAACGAGAATGCTCCATCCCATTGTTGTCAATGGATGCAACGTGCACACATCCACCCCAGCATGGGTGCACGCTTGATGTGTCCGTCGACAATACAGCACAGAAGGCTTGCATGACCTCGCATTTGTGTGTGCACTGTACTACACTCTCAGTTTCTGTTAAACTTGAAAAGAATGGCTATTAATAGAAGGAGTCTATTTGTACATTTCAGCTGATGAAGCATAGTTCATCTATCCGTAATACAAGGAAGAGGGGAGAAAGAAGACAGAAAGATAAGCACAGTTTGACCTTCTTCCTCATTTATTATCTTCTACTAAATGCTACTTAAAAGCTATGAACATAACTATCTAAGCCAGGAACATCAAAACTCTAGTTTATGAAAGTCAAACTCTGGATGAGTCTTTTATATCTATCTTTCTTCCTCTCTTTCTTTCTCTTTAATAAGCCTTAAATTTGAGTAAAAATAATGGTCTTAGTATTGGATCCAGTTATGTATGCTCTTCTAAAATAGACACAGTAAAAATATTTACATCAGCCTTTGAGTTCGTGGTTTAGTATCTGCTGTATCCCTTGCCTTTTCATCAGTTTCTGAGTTTTTCCAAGCAGCTTATGCACTTGTGGCAAAATCATTTTGGAAATGGATTTCATGCAGAATGATTAATACATGAATAATTTATTTTCTGTGGCCACGTAGAGAAATCAGCCCACCATGCATTTCAAACAGTGCAGATTAAAATTAAAAATGAGACTGTGCTTTGCAGCAGGTATATACACCTCTGTGTCTGCTCTGGGGGGGGGAGTTCCCTTTTCCTTCTTTGTGGAATATAAAGAAATTTACATTCAGGGAGTCATTTGATGTATATAGTTGCAGTATTAGGTGGACACACACGGAAATCTGACTGGCTTCAACTGTATCCATATTTACCCGAAATAAGCCCAACTGCAAATAGTGGGACTTACTTCTGAGTAGAGATTATATCAAGAGAATTGCAGGGACCCTCTAGAGGTTGTTGGACTGCAATTTCTAAGAGCCCTCGCCAGCACAGCCAAATGGTGAGGAATTCTGAGAGTTGCAATCCGTCAGCATTTGGAAGGCTGCATGATCCCCACTCCTGCATTATAGGAATATGCTGTTATTCAGTGGGGCTTGTTTAATTATGAGCTGCTGGAGATTTTAACTCTAGAGAATAGTTTTAATAGAATCACCTCAGGTGATGCAGTGAAAACAAAGGACCAAAGATGGGATGATTAGTGGAAAAGTGCCGCCGTGTTACTTTAAAAAGCTGGAGAGACTGACCATCCTAGAGCTTGCTGATGCACCCAAGGAAATCTGGAAGGATAAGAAAGCTTTCTGTGTTAGTCAAGAGGTCGCAGTAAAGCCAAAGAGAGAAGAAGGCAGGTCATCTCAGTAAGGTAATTGGCAACAGCTGGGAAAGGGTGTGGCTGTAGCAGGCTACTTTGGAAGAGCTCTCTAGGGAGGAGTGAAAAGTCAAGGAGAAAGATGCAGAGGCACCCAATTTGGTTTTACAAAGTAGACCCAGCAACTCTTTGTAGGACCACTAGGTCAGAAGCTACTGTGGGAAGCTGGACACATAGGCTAACCAGCAGAGGAGCCCCAGGAGTCACTCTTGTGCCCAGGAATTGTAGAGGTAACAGGCTTGCTCAGTCACTGAGAAGAGCTATATCTAAAAGGCTTGGAATTTTAGAGCTCAAAGGGAAGGTTTGTTGCAGGGGTTCCTTGCCTTAGATGTAGAAAGGGCGGAGACTTGAAAAAGGCTGTGATTTTGTTAAATTTTTGTTTGTTTGTTGTCCTTGGAGAGGCCCTGTTTGGAGAGAACCTGCTACTCTAACCCAGGGGGAAGAAAACGTTGACTGAATCAGCCAATAAAATTGATTGAACCATAGAACCTGATGGAGGCTCATGCACTTCCAAGAGCAAGGGGATTTAATGTTTCCCTGCCATTGAAAGATACCATTGTTACATTTTACATTTTTGATCAAACTTCATTGAGGAAGGGGCATGTACTTAAATTGTGCTAATTCTAACTGAGCATTTGCCTTTATGTTATGTGACTCCACTAAAATCCTTACCTGAATGAAAATGAAAACTCCCTTCCATTATTTCATTGCCCCACACCTCTTATTTGGAACTTGGGAGAGAAAGAAGTAGCTATGTGAATTTTGGGAAACACCATTTCTCTTCCTCTCACTCACTGAAAAGAAACGAGTGAGGTTAGAAAGACACACAAAAGAAGACTACAGGGGGAAAAATTATAAGCCAAATTGATCCACAATAAAAATCAGATATTTATGTAACTATTTATAACTATTATCTTTTCAAAATAACTACCAACCACCAGAATAATTTTCTTCTTTGGTTTTCCTTCTCTCTCCTTATTTCAGTGATAGTTCTGTCATTACTATACATTTTTGGTGTCCTTCAACCATCCACCTCTTCTGTCTTCCTTCCCTGTATGTCTCTCTATTTCCGCCCTGCTGTTCTCTCTGTTATGGCTAATTTCCTCTATCTAGATCCATGTCCACTCACTTTCTTGTCTCTCCTCTCATCCCCCTCAGTCCAACCCATTCCTTCTGTCTCATATACACGCTGCATCTTATTTCCAACATGTGCATGCTATATCACAGGGTAGGATGGCCTAGACTTCTCTTCCTCCCTCCCTCCAGTTTTTTGCTGCCCCACACATTGCCTTTCTTATGTACAGTTGCCTGCCACAGAGTGTAAAACTCCAGTAAGGAAAGGTGGTAAAGCAGAGCATAACAGCATAGCTAGTAAAAGCTGTACTTTGCAGATTGTTCCTAGGAAATGTCATTAGTGCTATTTTAAATTTCATTTGGAGAGGAGTACTTTATGTTGTGGTCTAAGCTTTTTAATGTAGAAATGTAGTTAACATGATTAATATTAAACACATTGCTTCCAGTCTTTGCAAGGGACTGAATCAGTCACTGTGGTCCAGACTGAGGACTGAGAGAAGCAACTTGCCCCTCTGTACAGACTGAAGAGTATGGTGGTGTTGCAGGGGAAGAAGCTGTTGACTCTCCTTGCTTAATATATTGTCCTTAATATGTATTGTGGGGTTGTTGCATAATGGAAATTGCTGACAAGACATGCCAGAAACATGTAAACAGATGCAGCTCCAGACGGATGTGCATAATGGGAAAGGAGGCCCTGTCTCTACCTTTAGTCTGAGCGCATGCTTTGGGAGAACCTAAATGACCAACTTTGCTGAAACTGGGTCACTGTTTCGATGGGAGACCACCTACAAGCATTGAGGTGGTGCCACCTTGAGTTTCATCACTGAAGAAACAGCTGGACACGTGTAGTACATACAGTAAACCAATAATGGGGGAGATAGAATTCAGGATATGCGTGAGTACAATTTCATTCCAAGGTGTGGGAGGGATGGAGTTTAGAGGCAGTGTGTGTTTGCTTTGTTTTGTTTTAAAGGTGTTTCTGAAAGTCTTGAGAATTTACTGGTAAATGCAAACATTGACTACTGAGATCATCTTACACAAAATACACTCTCAGTAATTTAAAAGCTTGCCTATTCATTTTATCAGCAGAGCATCCAATAAGGAAAAGGCTACTTTTATGTTTCTTCTCTGTAGGAACAAAATAGCTACGGTGATATATTCTTCTTTCAAACATATTTTCTATATCCTCTGACTTCTCCTAAAGTGATGCTTCATTACAACCAAGATGAGGCTGTTGAACAGAGGTAACGGAACAAAGTTCAGAGCGTTTTACTTTACCAAACCATTTCAGTCTGTGACAAAGACAGCATGGTTGGCATAGGATGAATCTGGCTAGTTAATATTTCACCCGAAGTGATACGATAAAGCATAGACATGACCCTGAATTTGTACCTTTTTAAAATCACTTAACAGGCTTCTTGGTTGTTATGTTTTCAAACTGAATCAAGTAGTTCCATCATTAAATCTATACTCCTCACATTTGGTATCACTGTGGTTTGGAATTTTTTTTTTTTTTAAGAAAAACAGTCAGTTGTTGGTTTTGTGAGTGAAGGTTCTTGTTGCCAGTTTTTTTAGAAAAACAGTAGCTCTTAAGAAAGATCTGCTGTTTCCCCACATACACGATAAAAATAATTATAAACGTTCGACTTAGTTCAGTCTTACTCCCCAGTAAGCATATATATGTATGCTGATCTTCAGTAAACTATAGAAAAATGGGATTTACTTCCAAATAAATATGAATAGAGTGGCATTGTACAAGATTAACCATCCGAAGAATCATTGTGAGGGAAAATAGATCTGGGTCTAGATTTCATACAGTTATCTGCTTTCAATGCCACCCACCCCCCAAAAAACTTTGACTGGTTTGTTAAATTGTTTCTGCAGACAGTATTTAAGGAGCTTTTTAAAAAAAGTGATGTCCAGCTTTAGTAGTGGTCTTGTTCTTTGAAGTTTACAATTCTTTGTATGTGTACATTCCTATTTTAGAGTCGTTTAGTTTTAGATTCCCTATAAGATTCTTGAAAAGGTCAGGATGGCATTCCTTAAGATGTGCACATTTATATAAATTGTCAGACTGTGTACTGTAGAAGTCAAATATAGCTTTAAATTGTGCCTGCAAACAGAGAGGTAGCTTGTAAAAGCTGTGGTAACAGGGCAGTCACATGCACCCTGTAACTGGCTTAACTGGTTGCAGTATTCTGGACAAGTGGGAAGTTTCCAAATCCCATGTGGATCATTACAGAAGTCCAAGTGACATATAATTTTAAGGTATGTGTCTTTGTGATAAGATCCAACATTTCAGAAAATGGCATAGTTGAAATATTAGCCCTAACTTTTGCTAACATATGCTTGGCCACAGTTGAAACCTGGACATTTAGGAAAGCACCCAAAGTGCAAAGCTGAGGGTCTCCTAAATGTCCAGGTTTCAACTGTCATTTACCACATCATTTACTGTGATTTGCAAATGCTAGAGATTTGTGAAGTTATTAACACAGTGAGAAATGGTGTAGCACTTAGACTAATGGATCTAAGATGATTTTGTGGTCCTTTTTTCCTCCTTGTCCTGAAGTGCATTCACAGTGCCTGAAAGCAACTTCTAAAGAGCAAGATTTGGGTACGTCAGCATGCCAGCATGCCAACCCAAGACACATAAAAAACTGTAATAACCTATTTCATTCCACAAAGCCTCTGGAAATAGCAGTAATCTGAGTTTGAAACAACCCAGCTTAAAAATACGGCTTCTGAAACTGACTTGCATCTTGTTTGTTTGTACCAGTCACAGCTGGTGTTAATTAAAGTTCATAGTTGATGATGAAAGTATCATCACTTTGGAGGATACAGGAGACCCATGTAAACTAAAACAAGAAACTTCCAAATAAGTTGAGAGGGAGACCAGGTTGAGTCATTTATTGCTGCTTGGTTGTATCACATAAACATAGTTTTAGTGTGACATTCAAATGAGATCAGTGATCCCATTGGTCCATCTAGACCACAGCTGACCCTGCTTGTCTAGCAGCAGCATTATTAGAAATGGTGGACTTTTGTTTTTTGTTTTGTTTTTTCCCAGCCCAGCGTCTGAAGTAGGTAGGCTGGAGATGACAGGGAGATCTGAATTTGAAATCCTGTGAATGCGACTGTTGTTTTTTTTTAATTTATTTGTATCCCGCCTCTCCATATGGATCGAGGTGGCGAACAACTTACAAATAGCATGTATTTCTATACAAGCTGGGTACTCATTTTACCAACCTGTGGAAGGATGGAAGGTTGAGTCAACCTTGGAGCCCGGCAGGATCGAACTCACAACCTTTGGCTATGCTGGCTGGAGTAGTCTATGAGTAGTCCAAAAAAGTAACTTTTCCAGGTCCTGCTATGTTGCAGGAGTCCTATTTTAAATACTGAGTGCCCTCCCTTGAGTGCTCATGACTCAATTGCTTTTCAGGATATGTATTGGCTGTCTAATTGCCCAATGATCGTAATAGAAGACCTGCTCCCATGATGGGATAATCCAGAACTAATCAGCCACGTGAAAGTATGGTTAGTCTCTGTGGGCTTCACTTCCATATCTATAAAATGACAATTGTGACAACTGGAGCAATTCCGGTATCCCAAGAGTGTCATGATAGGAAACAGTGTTAAAGACTGCTGCTTCAACTGTATTTCAGTATCTCATTAAGAGAGCAATAAACCAGCAGTACTGCATCATTGGCTATGTTAGGTTTGGCTACTGAATTGAAATGAACTAGTTAACATTCTGTTTCCCCAAGGAAAGATTGAAGCTCTTCCATAATGCCATCCCCTCCATCCTCCTGTAGGAATCGGATGCAAGCTGCCAGTTCCAGATCCTTCATTCATTTGGGAATTGCATCTTTACTAACTGAGTGGTGGCTGCCTGTTGCAAAGTATTTGAGGAAATATGGGTCACCAGATGTGTATTAATTAACTGTGGCAGGTTCTAGGAATGTGAGATGTTTCCAAATGGCAAGCTATGCAGTCTCCCTCTTCCTTTTCTCACCAGCTCTAAGTCAAATAGCTTGCTGCTAGAGGATGCAAGTAGTACAATAACATAAGGAAGGAAGAAAGGTTGGGTACAGAGACCTGAATCTTGGAAGTGGGAACCACTGCAGCTTGGCTTCACCATATCTGGGGGTTTTGAGGAGCCACTGAGGATGTGACATACAGAAGGCACACAACAACAAAAGGTTTTAGAAGAAACAGACATTTAAGAACAGTTTTGAACTTCTAGAAACCACAAGCAACAGACAGGTAGCACTCCTGTTCTGGAGTGCTTCCAACGGAGCAATGTTTCCTTCTCCCCATATTTCAACTTCATAGCAACCACCTTCCCAACAAATATTTTTAAGGTAGCACACTTAATTTTGCAATTAAGATATTCATTGAAATGAATGCCAAGATATTTAAAAGAGTTGCATTGCTTAATGCTATTGCCACCCATGGTCTACTTGTGCTTCCTTTTGTCCTTTTCCTAAACACCATGAACTTGTTTTCAGACTGATAGTAAGATATTCTGGTTGATAGTAAGATACTCTTCAGATCTTATAAATCTTTCACCAGACTAATCTTCTCTCTGCCTCTCACGTTCTCTCTCTCTGGAATGTGTCCAAAAAAGGGTGACCAAAATGATCAAAGAACTGGAAAGCAAGCTTTATGAGGAATGATATAGGGAGGCGGGTATATTTAGCTTGGAGAATAAGAGACTGAGAGAAGACGTTAAATATCTGAAGGAATGCATATTCAGTGGCTGCTTTCTGTCTCTGGAGACAAAAACAAAACAGAACAGAACCCACAAATCCAAGAAATCTGTCCATTATCTTGGTGAAAGCACATTGGCTGCCTCATTTAAATGTCTTTTTGAGTCTATACTGGCAAGCTTACTGGACAAGTATGTGCAGTCTGTCTCCTCTAGAATGGATAACAGATACCAAATAAAATATCCCCACTGTTAAAAGATTAGAAGGGACAGTGGGCAGTGCCAAAATGACTTAATTAGTGACTGACCCTTTAAGTCCCTCTGGAAGCCAGTTTTGCTTAAAGCATTGAGGTTTGGAGTCACCCTCCTTTCTTTCTCGTGCAGAGGAGGAAAACAGTTCTCTTGAGGATGCTGACTCTCTTTATTCCTAACCATTTGTCACGTTGGCTGAGGCTGGTGGGAGACAAAGTCCAGAAATGTCTGGATGGTCATTCCAGGGGAAGCATTAGCTGCTAAATGACCATATCAGACTTCTTTAAAAAAAAAAAAAAGACTATGGCAAATTAGTCTGTCTGTTTCTCTCTTCATCTTCCTTGGGGACAAATTCAGTTTGCTCCAATTTGTCCAAACATAGATCAGATCATCCTCCTCCTCCTCCTGCTTCTCCTCCTCCCTCCACACCATTTTAATCTGTTTTGTTTCATTTGTGCCTATAAAAGCCACAGTTTTTATTGCCCCACTTTCATGGGAGGTTTGTGTTTATGACTTCACAGAGTTACAATGCCTTTTATTCAAGCTAAATTTAACCTGGCCCTGATAACAGTAGCAAACATGGTTAGCCTATGTGCATAATAGATGTCTCTATCTATCCATGCAGAGTTTTAAAAAAACAAACAAAAGATGTACTAAGCCACATACTGCAGGTTTCTCTGGCTGTTAGCCTAATAGAAGTAAAATCTTGGAGATGGTGAATGTGTGCCAAGAAACTTTTTATTTTGAGTAGGTTTCATTTCACATTCAGGAAGAAAAGATGATCAAGCAAGAAAGGATTTGTAGTTTGATTATGTTGTCTGGTATATCTGGATTGCTTTTTAAAGATCTCCTCTGCAGTCAGCCATAAAATGCCCTCTGATCTGGTATCTCTACAGTGTGTTCCAGAGTCAGAAGATTGTGAGGGAGAACCACAGAGGAAAGCTTGAAAGTAGAGATGAATAATGTCTATGTTGCCCTGGACCTAATTAAAAATATGGAAGCAATCAGTTCAGGCCTATGGAAAGAGTGTATCTTTCTGGCAGCCTGCTGAGTGGAAAGGGGAGGAGAAGAAGGTGTGCCAGATAGAAAAGAAATGACCTTGCCCACCTCTGTTTTCAGATAGATGATCCTTGAGCAGAACACACACACCCTCCCTACTGGCTGGGGTGATTCTGGAAGTTGTAATCCAGAAAAGTAACTTTTCTAAGCTATAGCCCAGGGAAGAACAGCCTTGATTAAAAAAAAAGTTATCCTATCACAACAATAATCACATAATAATGTTAGATCTCTCCTTGCCACCAATCCAGATATGTACACACATCATTACTTGAAAGCATACAAGCCACAGGTGGAGAAGTGTTAGCAAGAAGTCAGTAACAAAGTGTATATGATTTTGTTTCTCTGGGCTTCCTGCTAAGCGTTTTGGTGTGTTAAGTAGCATTCCTTCATCAGTTGGACTACACCGTGCAATTGCCCTGTGATAAATACGTGTTTAACAGCTGGCAAAAACTGTACATAGTGTATGGCAAGTAAATTGGGTGCTCAGAACAGGAAATAGGGTTGTTTTCAGAATACTGGCATGCTCTGGATTTTCCTACTGGTCGCTGGGGTATACATTAGAGCATGGGTGGGCAATCTTGGGGGATTGGACCCACCACTGTACCTCAGCACAAAAAATGCCTTTTTCCCCTCAGACACCCTCAAATGCCCTCTAAGGTGCATGGGAACAACTTTGACATGTTCCCCCTGCCTTGGGTCTGTTTTAGGCTCAAAAGAGATGTTTTCTTTTTTTTAACAACAGGAAAAAAGTGTTGTGAAATTGCCCCACACATTGCCTAGAAGGCATTTGTGGTTTTAGCTGGGGGAAGGGATGTACATGGGGGGGCAGAAATCAAACATTGTTTGGCCTTGAGTGTACTAGGGCTACCAAAAACCACCCTGGGGGTGTACATTCCCTGCCCCTGCATTAGATAGTTCTCTCCCCTCAGTGTACCTTGTGTGAGCTCTGGAATCCAGGCAAATGAATCTGCCTTAGCCAACAGCCAAGAGGATTTCATCCATTTGAAAAGTGCATCCAACTCCCTTTAAGGCAGTGGTGATCCAGCTGTATATTTGGGAATACACTGTCACCGAAGTCCCTGTGTCCCAAGGCATACTTCATTTTTCTATAAAATTAGGAATACAACAGTACCAAATGATATTTTAAAGTAAAGCTGAAGAAAGTAAGAATTTTTGAAACCTTGTGAGGAGTGCTGTGAGGGTGTTAAAAGCCCCTTACCTATAGTTGTTTTTTTAAAAGAAATCCATCAGTCCATATTTGTGTTAGCATTATATTTTTACTCTATTTTCAGGATCTTTCTTCTGTGAAACCTTACTTCACTTGCAACTACATTGCATTACTTTTTGTAGTCATAATTCTTTTGTACCCCTTTGTCAAATTTGCAGTGTATCATGGGGTTTACAGTTGCATGAGCAGAGTATTTGTTTTCATGACAAAGAAATACAAGACAACTTAACCACTGAAAAGGAACAGAAGATAGGATGGTTTCATGAGGTGATGAAATTCACATGAGATACTGTAATTTGAGTTTGGTTCAAATGTAACTTATATGCTTGGTATTGTAAGGAAAAATTGATTTGCTCAGTGGATGTTTATGGAATTTGGTATGAAGAGTGTTCAGCTGTAAAATGTGATACTTGAGCTGGGTAATCTTTCCTGAAATTCAAGATACATTTTTGTGATTAAAACCATGAAGACATCCTATTATTTTTTATAAGCACATTAACTCTTGTAATTTAAACAGATTAGTTTGCATTTTGCATGCCAAGTGCATGCATCATGATTTATTAAGGGAAACAGTTTTCCACATCTGCTTCTGTTTCTTGACTCATTAAATTTTGTTTGGAAAAAAAAGTTGTAGGAAATTCCTGTAATTGTCAGTTAAAAATAGTGTTTTTCTGTTATGTGTATCTGATATTTTTCTCCTTGTTTTTCCCCTCCCTGTGCTGAATGCCTATAAAATCCAGAATTCTTTGGCTTTTAATTTTGAAGTGGGTTTTAGAGTCCATATGTCTGCTAACCTTGTCAGTTGAGGCTGGCATCCTGTTATGTAGTTACAATGTCATAAACTAGGATTACAACCTTGTAACTCTTTGGTAGCTGCATTTACAATCGTGACGCCATGGCTCGCTGGCAGGAAGGGATTGGATGCATCATCCTTCAGTGCCCCACTTTGTGAGCATTACAGAACTCTGTCCCTTGGCATGGCTGCCTGGGCTCTTAAGGTGGGTTTTGGGAGTTGGATCAATAGACAGAGTGTAGCCATGACATCATTCTTGTATGCCCAGTGCAGGATCTCATCCATAGTTTATGACACTGTTGGGGGTACTCCAGTTTTGACTAGAACAGCAATACTGAGGGAGAAGATATTTAAATGGCTCCTCTCCTGTTGTGTTGTTTTTCCTGATCTTACCGATTTTCTTGACCATGGTGCTCCTGCCTGAATCAAACTGGAAGCCTATCACATCTGCTTTAAAATAAAATAAGCAATTAATTGGGAAATCTGGATCCAGAGTTTCTGTGTCTTGTCTGTTTGGGCCCTCAGCTGTGATCTGTCCACTGTACTCTTTTTGTTTTCTTCTTTCTTATTCACACATTCATCTTGCAGACTCCGTTTTGAGTGGTGTGGATCCATGGTGTCTGAAAAATAGAGAATTGCCTTATCCCAAACCAGAAGCTGCTTTAACTCAAACCAGAACAGGTTGCTTGTCCATCTAGATTTGCTTGTCTGTACTGAGAGGCAGCAGCACCCAAGTTCATCCCATCACAAGTAACCTGAGGCTTCTTTGTTTGAGATGCCAGGTGTCAAACCAGGGACATTCTGCATTCAAAGCTGGTGTTCTCCCATTGAGCTATGATTCTCCTGATTCCAGTTTATAGTTAAAGGAGTAATTGAAGGGACTCATGAGCTTTGTCTCATCTCCAAGTATTACCTGGCCACCAGCAATCTTCTGTGGCTCCCTTAGTCTTTGTTTTACCTTTCTGTGCATGGCACCATACGATGCATTCACTGTGGACTCTGTAGCAAGGACATGGGGGTTTGGGATTTGGCAAGAAGTGATGGCTTTGATGGAGGCAAGAATATTTGTGAATGGTTTGTTCCTACAGTGGGGTGGGGATCTCAAAAGGTGCCTGTCATTGTCATTTGAAAGATGGCTGGCAGTTACCTTTGAGAATGACAGTGGTAACAGAAGAAGGAGTCAGCTCCATGTTTGGGAGGGAAGGAGATGATAAAAGATTTCACAGTTTGAAGGAGAACCAGTGTTCACAGTGTCTCAGTATGCAACAGTTGTGGCAGGGTAGTTTTTTAAATTCTGAGAGTACCTTGTCAGGAGGCCTTATCAACTGCTGTTCTACAGATTGTTTGGTTTAGATAAATGCTGCAGTGTGATAAATCCTTGATAATATTATGCTGATTACAACAGTGGATTGAAAAGTGTTCTTACTTCCTGAGAGCTGAAACATTTTGTTAAGGGACAACCTTGGCTAGATTTCTCTTTTTCTCCTGGTGAATACTTTTCACTCACTTCAAGTAAGTTTATGTTGTCCATTTTGAATCTATTCTTATAAACCCTTTCAAATACCTTCCTCAAGCTCTTCAAGCGTGTGTGTGCATGCATGCATGAGTGTGTTGATGATAATGCATGTTGTAGAGCAGAAGAAATTTCTTCTGTTGAAATAGGTACTGATGGTGGAATTTAATATAAGGAAGATCCTCCCTCCCTCTCTCCCTCCTTTTTGTGGTTTACATGACTTGTGTCTATAACTATATCCATAAGACAGGGTGGGAATCACACTGCCTATAAGGTGTTGCCAGGCTCCAAGTTCATTTTTGCAGCCCATGGGGCCCTGCTTCACGGAAAAACAATTGTCCAGAAAAAAAGAACACTGTCTCCTAGAGGCTCCAAGGATGACAATAGATCTTTAAAATCAGGCCCATGCTCCTGCATTTTGTTTTGCCCCCATTCCCTTCCCTTACGTTTACAAAACCAGAATTAAAAAATTCTTTGGTGTGCTCCATTATACAACATATGTTGGCAATATGATCCCTAATACCTCTTTCTTTCCTGGACCCAGCTTGGACATGTGACACTTCTTGCTCCATATGTTGTAGAAGTCTTTGTTGTAGAATTTTGAGTGTTAGTTTGCTTGCATGGGTCCTATGGCTACTGAAATCTCTGTTGTCCCCATTCTTGGGGACTGAAATATATATTCAGCACTTCCAGTCTGTGGGCAATTGTTTTGTTTTCCATATTTGTTGATAGATTGTTTGCATCTAAAGTGGGTCACTTGGATGATTAACCAATCAGAAAGTGTCTAAGGCCTATGCCCATAGATTCTAAGTCAGGAACCCTTGATTGCATGTAAAACACTTACAAGCATAATCTGCAGGAGCTGCAAATTGCTTAGGGCTTGTCCTTCCACCTTAGCCTCCATGTAGAGGCAACAGCATGAGGAAACTGCTGCTCAAAGCTTTGAGCCAATCTTCAGATCCTTGCAACAATTGAGTGCAAGGATGCTCACTCAATTTTGGGGATATGTTGCCTGTGAGAGTGGGAGTAAAAGACCAGTGCCAGATGTTGAAGTGAATTTAAGTAACACTGTTCTTGAAGTGTTGTAATGTTTTCCCATAATAGTTTTTCTGTGTTTGCTTTAGAAATACAGATTATTTTTTTGCAGATCTCCACTCAACAGGGGAAATTTTGTTTCAAAAGGCAAGTAAAATATTTTAAAAATTTGCTTCCAGTCACTAATGGTACAGAAAATAGGTGGGGAGGCTGAAATCCAGTTCTGCTTGCTGACTCCATGGAGATGAAGCTCAGCAGGACATAAAGGGCAGTGACAGGTTTCACTGGCTCCGTGCTGGTGCTTGGACCTAGAAACAGAGAGAGGGAATGAGACTGACTTATTTGGAATAACCAGGAGGAGGAACAGCAGTTCATTGTTCATCACAAAACATTTTTTTGGCATTTT